>SSNR01000193.1:368579-399833 GCA_006937965.1 Callopanchax toddi
AAAGTTGGATGAAATTCAATCCAACCATTCAGACTGAGATTACTATGAAAAAGTAAGGTTAAGGTGCTGGGATGGTTACTACACTAAGTTATACATGAAAATCAAGACTGGTCATGTGTGGTAGCACTGTAGAGTTACATGTTTCTGCAGGGTGACCAGTACAAAACAGAAAGGGGAGCGGCGCCATCTAGTGGTGCCTTCAGATCCTATGAATACCTACACAACACAGTGACGTGCTCAGATGTCAGCTCTGTGGAAGCATTTTAGAATAAAAGAAAAGTACATTTATTAGTACTGATATTGGGACTCGGTATCCACAGGTACTCACTTTTTAAAAACGGACCTATGAACAATTTAAGAAAAAAAAAAGGCTTCTAAACTCAAAGGATGAGCCAGATTTGTGTCACTCCAATACTTTTACTCTGGAAGACTAGAACTTACAAATCGTGTCTGTGTGACAGGCTGCTGGTAACAAAGAGCCTAAATATGTTGTAAATCAATTGACTGAATATGAGAGGAATTTTGTTGGCTAACTTCAGATTTGTATTTTGCGTGTTTGTTCTGTGAAGACATTATTTTTGATAGTTTTTCTGTCCTTGTGTGCAGCTCTGGGGGATCATCAAACAGGGCTACAAGTGCAAAGGTAAAATTTCACAGATTTTCTTCTCATTTAATAGAAAACAGAAGTTTACTCCAGTTTGACGTTGTTGTGTCATTGCTCTTTTTTTAAAGCACCTGTAACGACTACATGCTGAAAGTGTAGCTTTGTGTTGTGATGTTGGATGCTATACGTACTGTAAACTAACACATCATCCTCTCCCCTGCAGACTGTGGAGTTAACTGTCATAAACAATGCCGGGAGCTGCTGGTTCTGGCCTGCAGGAAGCTGGTGCGCTCAGGCTCTCTGAGCAGTATTTCTCCAGCTAGGTTGACCCACAGCTCGCTGCCCAGCAGCCCCACTCTGCCCACCTGTAAAGGTCATTTTCAGTTACTAAACATGCACACCTCACAGACAACATTAAGGGCACAAGACTGATTAACTAAAAGAAAACTTAAACACTTTTTGGGTGCAACATTTGCACAGTGGTCCTTTGTCTTTACCTCACCTCGCCTTACTATCTTCCACTTATTTGGGTCTGGGTTACTGGGCCACTTCTCACCCTGAGCAACTCTGGTATAAACCAGTGTCCAACCCCTCTCAAGGCTTTGGGTACCAGAGTCAATGCTATGTGTCGGGGTGAGTTAGACTATACCCAATAGTTAGTTTTCCACCTGTCGATCTCCCGCTCCCTCCTGCCCTTGCTAGTGAATCAGGACTTGCACTTGTCCACTTGAGGTAGGACCTCTCTCCTGACCCAGAGTTGGAAATCCAGTGCACCAAAGTGATACAGAAATGTTGTATTTCAAAAAATATTTAAGAATAGGAACATAAGCCTCACTTGTAAGGGCTGATTTTACAACTAACAGATGATTTCATGCGTTCCCTCCTTCAGATGAGGACGATGTCTTTGAGTTCCCAGCGGTCCCTTCAGCAGGTCCAGCTCTGGACACTCAGTCCATCACCCTGATGACAGGATCGGCCCAGAGAATCTCTGTGCGTCTACAGAGGGCCACCACCAGCCAGGCAACGCAGACCGAGCCCCTCTGGCCAGAACTCAGCTGGGGGGCCACAGACAGCGGCTCCCATACCTTCCCCAAAATGAAATACAGGACTCACAGGAAAATGTCTAAAAATAAAGGTTTTGCCTGCTGGGAAAACCAGACTGATGGACAGCAGGAAGCAGTTTCCTCCCAGTGCAGTGTGGACCATCAGAACAAGCAAGACATGTCTAAGAAGCCTTCACAGAACGGGGTGACAAATGTAAGTAAGGCAATGGAATCACTGCTGATTTAAATGTAAAAATTAAGCACTGAAATGTTTCCACCCTTCAGACGGAAGCTACATTAAAAAATAAAACATTAAGTATTTCCTGAACAGTTCAGACTGGTATTTTCTCCTAAAGATTTCAAATTGATCTCTTTCTGACTTATGGAAACTAGAGAACAGTTCCAGATATCTAAAACGAGAGACAACATTCGTCTTCCAAATTTTTTTTAAACGTTCAAAACTTAGGAGACACAAAAGCATGGTCCTGCGACTAATGTCGCCTCTAAAGCCTCTACATTTTTGATATAATGGCTCTAGCCTTGTGCCATACATACGGAGCTACCTACTCCAAACCCTCAT
Organism: Callopanchax toddi; assembly: GCA_006937965.1. Classification (NCBI taxonomy): domain Eukaryota; kingdom Metazoa; phylum Chordata; class Actinopteri; order Cyprinodontiformes; family Nothobranchiidae; genus Callopanchax; species Callopanchax toddi. The sequence goes on from SSNR01000193.1 coordinate 370,807, forward strand.
AACCAATGAGATCGAAGAACTGAAAAGCCCCTCCCACTGAGACGTTCTTTTAAAAGCAAAAGCAAAAACCTAGAGAAGAAACAAAATCAGGGTGCAGCAAAAGCAAAGAGCTGTAGGCAGAACCAAAACATGCCCTTCAGAATAAAAGCCTAAATGGTATAACACAGAATTACCGGTAAGTGAGAAATTAAAAGGTGTTTCAAAGAAATAAATATGAATTGTTTAGAAGTAAAATAAGTATTGTGTTTAGAAATATAAATATTTACTTATGAATTAGTTTATTTTGTTTTTAGAGTGATTTTTTGCTTTTGAATTTCACACTTCTGCTCCTGGAATGTTCTTTTGGTTGTTTTAGTTGTGCGTGACTGTATTTTTTGGTTGATCCTTTTGGCACAAATCTTATCCCATAATTCATAAAATTAATAAAACATGATAAAACTCCTTGAATTTTATTATGGCTCTTGGTTTTTGTGTGCCACCTTTAGTATCAATGACCCAAATATCCCTTTAAAAACCTTCATTCCAGTGTGTTCTCTTTCTTTCCCTGAAGGACAGCTGACTTGGCCACAGCATTAATGGCTGGTACCACAGGACCAGACGGCCCTTCACTAAGGGAACCAGGAGGCTGTTCTCACTGAGGAAGACTCTGGGCTGCCTGAGGTTTCCCTTCAGTGAGCAGGAGTTATCTCGTCCTCTCTAGACCTCGGCGTGGGCTCAAAGCTGTGACCAATCAGGAAGGAGCTCAGTGGATAACAGACTTCTGCTGTAGAACACACTGATGAGGCGTCCATCCAGAGGTAGCAACGTAGGCTCAGCTTCGTCCCCAAATGGACATCAAGCTAAGTTCTCACTGGGCTGAGACTGTTGGAAACAATCTGATCATTTCAGAACAACTCCAAACGGGTTCCCTGTTTCCTCACATGAGTCACAAGAACTCTCTCTTGTGCTGCTGGGATTGTTTTAAAGGATTTGTACAAGTTTTCTTCAAAATAGTCACATAATCACTACAGGTGTTTGGAACCCACCTGAGACTTTTCTCAGTTTAGTTTTCATAAGTCAGAAGGTGAGAAATCAGAGGCGACTGGGAGGAGTTGGTGACCTCTGAACCTAAGATGAGACTGACCGGAGACAAAAAGAGAATCTGATATTCTGAGTATAAGACAGGTCAGGTGGGACCTGTTTTTGAATACAGCACATTGACATGCGTCATGACTAGACAGGAGAACATATTTACCCTTTCAAAACAAAAGAAACAAAAATGCCCCCTAGTGGCTGATTGCAGTATAAGTTTTACTCTTAAACTTTTTTTTAGGATGTAGCCATTATCTTACTGCTTCATGTTCAAATATTCAATTTCCTAATACATTTAGTGTTTGATGCATTAAAAGAACAATGTGAGCTGGTGAGAATTTCCCTGTTTCATTGTGAAAATTGCATTCAAAGAGACTGCAGGAAATCACAAGCAAACTGGGACCAAGGCCTTTCTCAGAACCCTCCTGAAGCTGAAAACCAGGATCAGGAAGGAAGCAAGAATCAAGAATCTTATTAAAAAGTAATCAGATTACATCAATAGAAAGCAATCAGATTACATCAATAGAAAGCAATCTGTTTACTTTTTAAAAAGTAATAAAAGCAAAAGTACTTTTTTTAAAAAGTAATCTGATTATTTTTAAAGGCAATAAAACCAATAGTACTTTTTAGAAAGTAACCAGCTTATTTTTTTTAAAGTACTTTCACTTTTATAAAAGTAATTTTTGAAAAGTAATCAGATTACACCAATAGAAAGTAATCAGATTTACTTAAACATAGATCTCGTAACATAAATGCATTTTAATATAACGTGCTGGATTCAGATGGAACAGCTGTGCAGTCCTGATCCGGAATACAGACCGGACTTTGAGAATTACTGGTTTGGTGCTAAGTCGAAATTCCGAGATAGTATCTCATTATTATGACAGTATCTTATAATTATGAGATATTTTCTCATTGTTATGACTTAGTATCTCGTTATTATGACTTAGTATCTCATTGTTATGACTTAGTATCTCATTGTTATGACTTAGTATCTCATTGTTATGACTTAGTATCTCATTGTTATGACTTAGTATCTCATTGTTATGACTTAGTATCTCATTATTATGACTTAGTATCTCATTGTTATGACTTAGTATCTCATTGTTATGACTTAGTATCTCATTATTATGACTTAGTATCTCATTGTTATGACTTAGTATCTCGTTATTATGACTTAGTGTCTCATTGTTATGACTTAGTATCTCATTATTATGACTTAGTGTCTCATAATTATGAGACAGTATCTCATTATTATGACTTAGTGTCTCATAATTATGAGATAAGTATCAAAAAATATTTTTTCAAAATGGCGGAAATGGGCTTCCATATCTGTAGAGCTCTAGCTGCTGCAGCTCAGGAGACTTTAGATAATAATACACAGCTATTGATATTTTGATATAAGCCCCTAATTAAATTAGTAAAGTTATTTCCAAAACCAAAACGTTCTAAGACTGAAAAAATAAAGTGATGTTCTACTGAATCAAAAGCTTTGTAAAAATCCAAGAAAAAGATGAATCCATCATCATTTATTAAATCTCTACATTCAGTTATGTCCATTACCAGCCTGATGTTGTTATGAATCGACCTATCTTTTAAGAAGCCAGATTGTGATTCTTTTATTATAGTTGAAATTCCTGTCTGGAGACGTAGCATAAATATATAAGTAAGTAACTCATAATCTGAGTTTCTAAGTGTGATAGGTCTTCTGCTGTAACAACTTTGGTTAGAGAATTTGGAAGTATATAGGTTATTATAAAACTTAAAGATTTCGGCCGCTATTAAGTTGTCATCAGTGGTTTCTACATTATTTATTAATAGTGATTTTATAGCATTTTGTTGATGTCTTCTTTTTTCCAAGTTACAGAAATAAGCAGTTTTTCTCCCTTTCCTCTATTCATTTCACTCTAGATCTGATAAATGCTCCTTTATGTTATCTAGTTTAGGTTGAAGGGTTAATATTTTACTTTTGTCTTCTTCAGAAGGATTGGGTTTGTTACAGTATAAGTTTAGCTGTTGTAGAATATTTATTTCTGTCAACTGAAGTTCTTTCTTCAACCGTTTACTAAATGAGATGGTCCTTGGGAATATATATTGAGCCGTCGTTTATTTTCTTTCCCATTACAACCTGTCTGCGTTCGTGATAAAAGTTACCAGACAGGAAGGGATTGTTGCACTGTGTCCGGCCTCGGTCTCTAATCGGAGTGTCTGTGTGGAAGAGGTGTTCCAGCAAATCTCCTTAAAACTTCATACAGTCCTTTAACTCTCCACAACAGTCTCCATCTTCAAAGGCAGAAGGTATATCTGAAGAAGCTGTCCTTTTGAAGTATCCTATTAATTACTTTCCATGTAGATTTTATATTGTTTGAAGATTTAATGAACTCCTTGCTAAAATAACTTTTCATATTTAAGTATGATTATGGAGTAGGATTTGAGATATATATTTTTTCTTTAATAGCTTTATCAAATCAGATGTATACCACACTTTATTAAATGCTAGCTTAGCTCTTAGTAGACCTAGTCAAAAACATCAAAACAAAGGGAAAAAAATGTCACGACGAATATTGATATGCAAGATCTGCATTCTCCTCCTCATATAATTACCCCCAGGAGGTAGCAGCCGACATATCCTTAAACTTACCAATAATTTGCCGACTCATATTTCTATTAAACAATATTTGACTTGTATTTTTATTCTTCTTCGTATTTAAAATAGTAAATTGAAAAATAGGAAAATTATCTACTTGATCACTGAACAGTTGGACATGTGCATTGGTTTACAGGTCACCAGTAAAGAGTGCATTTTAGGGTCATCCAGAAATTTCACCACAAGAACAAATATCCATAACTTTTAGTGTAAAATATGTTTAAGAAAAACTTAACCAGCGAAAATCAAAATCAAACTTATGGATGTTTTATTGTTCTTAAAATGAAAATTCATTGTATTAAAAAAAATGTTATAAAGTGTCAAATTGATCAAACATTTGTAATAGGATTTTTGACAAGACAGTACAGAACTCAACAGATTTAAAACATTTTAAAAAAGCATTCAATAACTTGTAAAGCTCATGATTACAGCCAACCAGCACAACGCAGCGATATCAGCTGGATTCTAACTTTTTAACTAAAAAAGTACTAGAGAGGAAACGTACTGTATTTTACTCACTTTATACACAACATCCCACTACAACCGCAGTAAGCTATGAAACAGTCTAAAGGCTACGAACCAGTAAAAGGAAAACTTCTAGTCTTCAGGCTATAAAATTTAAAGTAAAAATCAGAGGAAAAAGCCTCTTTTAGATGGTGAACTTATAAAAACAAACTCATCCTTTGGCTTCTTAGCAGTGCATTTCCTGGTGAGGAGACTGAACTTAAAAAAAAAAAAAAAAACTACAAATGAGCATTTGTCTTAGTGAAAGTTTTGTGTCGCCTCCAGATGCTGGATTTACATGCAGCAGTTTTCTTCACAGCGTTTGTTTCTGGTTTACAGCATGTCGTCATCTTCTCCTCCTCCGTACATGTCGGCCAGTTTCTTGAAGCGGGGGCCCCAGTTGTTGAGGCAGTTGTAGTCCTGATCCCCACTGCTGGACGAGTTCAGAGAGGAGAGGCTTTCCGCTTCAGAGCCACCTCCCTCAAAGTCGAACACCAACAAGGAGTCATAGGGCGGGGCTGTCGGGTCGTTGTCAGCAGCCTTCATGTTCTGAAGGACCAGAACACAAACGTGTTATTTAGAGGTCTGATAAATACGACAAAACTGAGCAGAAAGCAAATAAAAAAACAAGTTTATGAGCCGTTTTGTTGAGTTCTTCACTCACATCATCAATAAAGGTCCCGATCTCATCTGGGTTGGTGGGACGAGGCCTGTACTGAGGTGCCGGCATGAAAACTGGGGCCACATCATTCCTGAAGATCTCAGGTCGGTTGTCCAGACCACGATGGAGAACGCTCAGATCATAGTCCTGAAGGAATCATTTTTAGTTACTCCACCAACACAAGTCCCTGTTCTGACTGTGTCAGCTCAATCAGCTTACCTGGTCGTCCTCCCCGCCTCCTTCTTCATCGTAGTAGTAGATGTTGTCTCTGATGTCAGTATCTTGCAGTAGAGGTAGCTCCTTTACTCGTCGTTTTCGATTTGCTAATCCAAGCAGCAGCAGGACCAGCACTAAGAGGACAAAGATTAAAAACCATCCATCACAAGGCCAACAAAATCTCACCTGGAGGACTGAGTGACAAATCCAAATCAAAACACATGATTTACTCATACACGCTGCTGAAAAAACCAACATAGACCAGCATAGCTGGTTTCCAGCATATGTTGTGTTTTGGTGCTGGTATGCTGGTCCATAGTGATCCATTAGTTCAACCAGCATAGACCAGCATTGAATCATGCTGGTCTACCAGCTAAACCAGCACCAAACCAGCATAGACCAGCATTGACCAGCATATAAATCAAGACCATCATGATTTGTTTGCTGGTCTTTGCTGGTCAATGCTGGTTTGGTGCTGGTTTATGCTGGTTGAACTAATGGATTACTATGGACCAGCACCAAAACACAACATATGCTGGTCTATGCTGGTTTTTTCAGCAGGGCAGTAACAGAAAACATTAATAGAAGCCCTGACAAATAGAGCAAAACATGCTGGAGAAGTTCAAGGAATTTGAGTGTTTTACTTATATTTTTAACTAAAATCTGCATTAAGATAAACCTAAATATCTACAAACTTAAAGGGATATTTGGGTCATTCTGAAAGGGTGTTCAAGTACTTATTCACTTCCTGTTTCTATTGACTCCACCCACTGAGTGATGTCATGTAGTTGTGGTCCTTAATGTAAACTACAGTCCTCAGATCAGCTGACCAGCTGCTCTTACATATTCCAAAAATGAAACTAAAGCTCAGATGAGACCAGGCCTTTTCTCTCTGGAATAACCTGCCTCTAAACATCAGAAGTCATTCTTTTCTGTAGACTTCCATACCGTTTGAGTTTGTCTAATTTGTTGTATTTTTTGTCGCCTACATTGTCTTTAATACCTCTTTTAATGCATCTTAACCAAAGTTTCTACATTTGGTGACTGATGTTTTTATTTTGTTTCAACTTTGGTTGATCACTCAGTCATTAAATATGCTGGAGAAATAAATCCTGGTTGGATTAGATAAGTGACTGAGAACGCCACTTTAAATGGACCCAGACGTTCCTTTAACATTAATCTTAATTAATCCTCCTGAAATACAATCAAATCTGGAACTCACTGAGCAGAAGTAGGATGCCTCCAAGTATTCCCAGAATGACCGGTAGGTTGGTGCCACCTACGAGCCGATCTGGGGGGCACTCCACCGTGTCCCCGGTGCAGTCGCACACCGTGGCTGTGAGGGTGCTGACCTGCGATTGACCCTGGTTGTCTGCAACATTCAAACCCACGGTGTATATTCCAGTTTCAAGACCAGGTTTTAAATCCAGGATGATACCGGTTTCTGCAAGCAAGAAAAACAACACAAGAATTGTTTTTAGTCCCAACTTTCATTCTGCCAAGTTATCGTCTTCAATTTAACTAATTTAGAGACTTTTAATCCCCATCAAGATGCTCTGAATTATTTTCTCTTCTAACAATATGCATCTTCTCCCCAACACTCACCACCTGGTACTATCAGTGAGATCTGAGTGGTTCCCAAACTATTTATTTACTTACATTTAGTAAAATAGTAGTAAAGTTTATTTATACAGCACCTTTCACTGAACACACAAAAACATCTTTATTAACAAATGGTTAAAAGACAAAAAAAAAAATCCCAAAGGAATAAAGATAATTAAAAAGATTAAAAACAAATGAATAATTGTATAAAAACAATTAAAAAACAAAAGCAATTTTAAATAATAGGGTCTTCAGTTGCTTTTGATTTACATGTGTCTAAAATATACTAAATAACTAAAATATATTTCAATAGAATATCAATATAAGATTTTAAAATCCTAAATTTTCAAGGTTTTGTAATTACATTTTGTAGTTTTGCATTTGCTGACAGTTTTAACTGTTTTTTACAGGATACATCAAATTGTATTTAATGTGTTTTTTTAATCCTTTATAGGACAAATGACCATATTCAATCACTTAGGGTGTTTTAAATTTTGATTTGCAGCTTAAAACTGAAATTTATAAAAAACATTTGTATATTTTTTAATGTTTTACAAACTTTTTACTTTTTTCTTCGATTTATTTACTTTAAAACTTTGTTAAAGTTTCAGGTTAAAAATATTAAAACACCCACAAGTGATCAAATATGATCACTTGCTTTAAAAGGGTTAAAGGGATAAAAAAAATAAAAATAAATAAAAAGACTAGTGGACATACTGGTGCCGTTCATCCTTGCAGTCCAGTTAGCTTTAGCGTTTTCGAGTAAGGCGACGCTGAACGGAGAAGTAAATCCTGGTCCGTCTTTATCCGTTACAGTCAGCAGCTGAGAGGCTGGCTGCTTGTTGCAAACCTGTGGAAAAAAAAAAAAAATTGAAAATGTAATCATTTGCTTTTACACTTTAAAATGTTGCAATAATCATAATGTAAAGCAGGACTGTGCAATATAAGATATTGATCGATTATTATCATGAATACTGTTTTAATCCAGTTAAGGACAGAAGTAGTTTGAGGCACATTTGCAAATTTAGTGTAGGCCTACAAGCGGTTACTTGTACTGAACATGTGAGTAACAGCATCACAAACGCCAACATTAGTGTTTATCTGGTTTAGAAAGGATCAGCGTGCAAAACCTGTCCAGGTACAGGACTTACCCTCAAGTCCCGTTCCTCGATGGTCGGCGCGTTGTCGTTGACGTCCTCAAGAGTGATGATTAGAGTGCCAGTTCCTGTGGCTGGGACTTTATCTGATGAGATGACAGAGAGACGTTACTTAAAGCACAAGGAGTTTAGGGGAACATTTCTAAGAGTGCTTAATACATATGCTCCATTAGGAGGCAAATATTAGTTCATCTGAATGGGTTTCCTTCTTTTTTTGAATGGGTAAATATATTTTTGATGGATTTCTCCCAAAAACCCTCAAAAACAATTGTTAGATGGAATGACTATCGTGGTGAGATATACAAGTGTGAAAAAAGAACTTAACCTGAGAAATTTATAATGACACACAAGGCGCCAAAATGGCAAGTTTAGAAGTTCAGTCTGGAACTATTTATTTTTTTAATCAGCCAATACCTCTCTAAATGTCTATGCCACATCGTATCAGGATCACTTCCTGTTCAACAGAAGAATCAGTCGACCCTCACACTTACCGTCATCATATGCACCAATGAGCGCCGTGTAAACGCCGTTNACTTTTTAACTAAAAAAGTACTAGAGAGGAAACGTACCGTATTTTACTCACTTTATACACAACATCCCACTACAACCGCAGTAAGCTATGAAACAGTCTAAAGGCTACAAACCAGTAAATTGAAAACTTTTAGTCTTCAGGCAATAAAATTTAAAGTAAAAATCGGAGGAAAAAGCCTCTTTTAGAGGGTGAACTTTGTACGGTATCAAGTTGGGCCTGGTGGTGGCTCCATAGGCGGCGCTGGGGCTCCGCCCTGCCTGATGTGAAGGGAGAACCTTTTTTAAAAATATATATAATATATATGAGACAATCACTAGACAATCACTGGGATTTTTGGTTTGTGTTCTAAAGCTATAAACAAACTGTCCTTTATGAGACCTCCCATAATTCAGTCAGCATCAAAACATCTCATTTCAAGGTATTTAGTGGAAGGATTTCTTTAGTTCCTCTAAAAAGGCTCTTCACAGTATGTAATAATAATAATAATAATAATAATCTCACACTGATTTCTGTAACATTAGTAACAATGCTTCAACCTGCCCAGCATCCAACACAGACTGTAAGTTGTTACTGATTCATCTAATTATCATTGTGTGGAAAAATGTGTTTATCACAAAAAATAACCTTTTATATTATTTTTTAATAGTTCTGTTTATCCACGTCACAGCATGTCTTTGCATCATGTTTAGGTGAAACTATTTTGAGGTATTTAACTTATTGCTAAGAACTTAATCTGGACTGTTGTGATGAGGAAAATAAAGTATTTAATAAATTATGTGGAGAAAAAAATATTAATGATTTAAACTTGTCACCTGTAAAAAAACAAACAAATCCTTTATTGACAGTAACTTATGGTAATGTCATGGAGGATTTGGGTCATATGAGCAGGTTTCTACTATAAAACTATCAAAAACACGAAGAGTCTGAAAACAGCTGTAAGGTTAAAGGAAAACAAAACTCTGCTGAAGTCCTGACAGAGAAATGTGTTTTTTATTGTTTGATTTACCAAAATCGAAGCTGCAACGTGTCGCGCTGAGAAACAGCTGAAGCTGCGCGCTCCCGTGACGAACATTCACTTTATGGCAAAACGCCTTCTAACTCTCTGATAATGGATGCACGTGTGTTAAAGCTGTTAGCGAGGTCCTGGAGAGAAGTGACGCCGACTGTTAGGCAGCTTCCCCGGTGCTGACAGGACAAACACCGTAGAGGTTCTGACTGGAGGTGATGACTTCAGTCAAAGAGGAGACGTGACTCGGGCAGGACTGTAACATACGATGTAAGGGGGGGTTTAAAATTATATTTTTATAAAGTAGAGACTTCTGATATACATTTTATAAAGACAAAAATATTGTTTGTTTAATGTCTTAATTTTTAACAAAATACTGAGGAGTAAAGTACTTTAGATTTTTAAAACTTAATTTTTTTTAAAATTAGAGACATTTTTGGGCCCCCTAAAAGTCGTGGGCCCTTAGAATCTTCCTAAGCGTTCCACCCTTTACAGCGCCCCTGCCTCCAGATGCTGGATTTACATGCAGCAGTTTTCTTCACAGCGTTTGTTTCTGGTTTACAGCATGTCGTCATCTTCTCCTCCTCCGTACATGTCGGCCAGTTTCTTGAAGCGGGGGCCCCAGTTGTTGAGGCAGTTGTAGTCCTGATCCCCACTGCTGGACGAGTTCAGAGAGGAGAGGCTTTCCGCTTCAGAGCCACCTCCCTCAAAGTCGAACACCAACAAGGAGTCATAGGGCGGGGCTGTCGGGTCGTTGTCAGCAGCCTTCATGTTCTGAAGGACCAGAACACAAACGTGTTATTTAGAGGTCTGATAAATACGACAAAACTGAGCAGAAAGCAAATAAAAAAACAAGTTTATGAGCCGTTTTGTTGAGTTCTTCACTCACATCATCAATAAAGGTCCCGATCTCATCTGGGTTGGTGGGACGAGGCCTGTACTGAGGTGCCGGCATGAAAACTGGGGCCACATCATTCCTGAAGATCTCAGGTCGGTTGTCCAGACCACGATGGAGAACGCTCAGATCATAGTCCTGAAGGAATCATTTTTAGTTACTCCACCAACACAAGTCCCTGCTCTGACTGTGTCAGCTCAATCAGCTTACCTGGTCGTCCTCCCCGCCTCCTTCTTCATCGTAGTAGTAGATGTTGTCTCTGATGTCAGTATCTTGCAGTAGAGGTAGCTCCTTTACTCGTCGTTTTCGATTTGCTAATCCAAGCAGCAGCAGGACCAGCACTAAGAGGACAAAGATTAAAAACCATCCATCACAAGGCCAACAAAATCTCACCTGGAGGACTGAGTGACAAATCCAAATCAAAACACATGATTTACTCATACAGTAACAGGAAACACTAAAAAAAAGCCCTGAAAAATAGAGCAAAACATGCTGGAGAAGTTCAAGGAATTTGAGTGTTTTACTTATATTTTTAACTAAAATCTGCATTAAGATAAACCTAAATATCTACAAACTTAAAGGGATATTTGGGTCATTCTGAAAGGGTGTTCAAGTACTTATTCACTTCCTGTTTCTATTGACTCCACCCACTCTGAGTGATGTCATGTAGTTGTGGTCCTTAATGTAAATTGACTCCCTGTGCTCCACAGAACCGATTTAAAAATCCTCCTTCTGGGTCATAATGTCTGAATGGCGTCGCTCCATTGTATCTCTGTTCTCCTACAGTCCTCAGATCAGCTGACCAGCTGCTCTTACATATTCCAAAAATGAAACTAAAGCTCAGATGAGACCAGGCCTTTTCTCTCTGGAATAACCTGCCTCTAAACATCAGAAGTCCTTCTTTTCTGTAGACTTCCATACCGTTTGAGTTTGTCTAATTTGTTGTATTTTTTGTCGCCTACATCGTCTTTAATACCTCTTTTAATGCATCTTAACCAAAGTTTTTACATTTGGTGACTGATGTTTTTATTTTGTTTCAACTTTGGTTGATCACTCAGTCATTAAATATGCTGGAGAAATAAATCCTGATTGGATTAGATAAGTGACTGAGAACGCCACTTTAAATGGACCCAGACGTTCCTTTAAGATTAATCTTAATTAATCCTCCTGAAATACAATCAAATCTGGAACTCACTGAGCAGAAGTAGGAGGCCTCCAATTATTCCCAGAATGACCGGTAGGTTGGTGCCACCTACGAGCCGATCCGCGCACTCCACCGTGTCCCCGGTGCAGTCGCACACCGTGGCTGTGAGGTTGCTGACCTGCCATTGACCCTGGTTGTCTGCAACCTTCAAACCCACTGTGTATATTCCACTTTCAAGGCCAGGTTTTAAATCTAGGATGATACCGGTTTCTGCAAGCAAGAAAAACAACACAAGAATTGTTTTTAGTCCCAACTTTCATTCTGCCAAGTTATCGTCTTCAATTTAACTAATTTAGAGACTTTTAATCCCCATCAAGATGCTCTGAATTATTTTCTCTTCTAACAATATGCATCTTCTCCCCAACACTCACACCTGGTACTATTGGTGCGTTCGATTTGTACTCGGAAGTCGGAAATTCTGAGTTCCGAGTGGGAAAAATCAACTAGAACGCCCCCCGAAGTCGGACTTCCCACTCGGAAAGTCGGAGATTTTTTGGCGTCCTGACTTTGGGAGAAAAGATGGCGACTCCTCACAAGAACAGTTAAAATGCCATGAAAACGTTTATTTTGCAAGGTCTGCTTGTTTGGATGTATTTAAGTTCAGAATTACATGTAGTGCTTTGTATCTTCTGACTCTAAACGAATTCAGAGTGTTTGCATGAACAAATTAAATAAAGTCTTAAACAATGTTTTAGATGCGTGCTGCTAACAAAGTCAACAATGGCAATGTGTTTGTGTGCGAACCAAACACGTGAAGAAATACAACCATAAATTACTTTATACTTTGGTTTCCCGATTTTTCCGACTTTGCAAACAGAACGCTGTAACTCGGGTGTGACGTCATTCCCAGTTCCGAGTTCCGACCTCTGAGGACAAATCGAATGCACCATATCAGTGAGATCTGAGTGGTTCCTAAACTATTTATTTACTTAAATTTAGTAAAATAGTAGTAAAGTTTATTTATATAGCACCTTTCACAGAATAACTCACAAAAACATCTTTATTAACAAATGATTAAAAACAAAACAAAAAAAACCCAAAGGAATAAAGATCATTAAAAAGGTTAAAAACAAATGAATAATTGTATAAAAACAATTAAAAAACAAAAGCAATTTTAAATAATAGGGTCTTCAGTTGCTTTTGATTTACATGTGTCTAAAATATACTAAATAACTAAAATATATTTCAATATAAGATTTTAAAATCCTAAATTTTCAAGGTTTTGTAATTACATTTTGTAGTTTTGCATTTGCTGACAGTTTTAACTTTTTTACAGGATACATCAAATTGTATTTAATGTGTTTTTTTAATCCTTTATAGGACAAATGACCATATTCAATCACTTAGGGTGTTTTAAATTTTGATTTGCAGCTTAAAACTGAAATTTATAAAAAACATTTGTATATTTTTTAATGTTTTACAAACTTTTTACTTTTTTCTTAGATTTATTTACTTTAAAACTTTGTTAAAGTTTCAGGTTAAAAATATTAAAACACCCACAAGTGATCAAATATGATCACTTGCTTTAAAAGGGTTAAAGGGATAAAAAATAAAAATAAATAAAAAGACTAGTGGACATACTGGTGCCGTTCATCCTTGCAGTCCAGTTAGCTTTAGCGTTTTCGAGTAAGGCGACGCTGAACGGAGAAGTAAATCCTGGTCCGTCTTTATCCGTTACAGTCAGCAGCTGAGAGGCTGGCTGCTTGTTGCAAACCTGTGAAAAAAAAAAACATTTGAAAATGTAATCATTTGCTTTTACACTTTAAAATGTTGCAATAATCATAACGTAAAGCAGGACTGTGCAATATAAGATATTGATCGATTATTATCATGAATACTGTTTTAATCCAGTTAAGGACAGAAGTAGTTTGAGGCACATTTGCAAATTTAGTGTAGGCCTACAAGCGGTTACTTGTATTGAACATGTGAGTAACAGCATCACAAACGCCAACATTAGTGTTTATCTGGTTTAGAAAGGATCAGCGTGCAAAACCTGTCCAGGTACAGGACTTACCCTCAAGTCCCGTTCCTCGATGGTCGGCGCGTTGTCGTTGACGTCCTCAAGAGTGATGATTAGAGTGCCAGTTCCTGTGGCTGGGACTTTATCTGATGAGTTCACAGAGAGACGTTACTTAAAGCACAAGGAGTTTAGGGGAACATTTCTAAGAGTGCTTAATACATATGCTCCATTAGGAGGCAAATATTAGTTCATCTGAATGGGTTTCCTTCTTTTTTTGAATGGGTAAATATATTTTTGATGGATTTCTCCCAAAAACCCTCAAAAACAATTGTTAGATGGAATGACTATCGTGGTGAGATATACAAGTGTGAAAAAAGAACTTAACCTGAGAAATTTATAATGACACACAAGGCGCCAAAATGGCAAATTTAGAAGTTCAGTCTGGAATTATTTATTTTTTTAATCAGCTTATACCTCTCTAAATGTCTATGCCACATCGTATCAGGATCACTTCCTGTTCAACAGAAGAATCAGTCGACCCTCACACTTACCGTCATCATATGCACCAATGAGCGCCGTGTAAACGCCGTTATCAGTAAGGGGGGACTCTCTGTCCAGTGGGTTTCTCACTGTAATCAAACCCGTGTCCTTATTTACATCCAGCCAGCCTGCAGTGTCCCTTAATATTTTATACCTGGACATTTAGAAACACAAAAAGATTATTACGATCAGATCGAGTTCATGATGAGGACCAAAGGGATGAATTTGAGTGGCTTTTGAGTCAACATGATGAAAATCAGTCACGTCTAATCACAAATAAAATAAACCCTAGTTCAGGAGTCAGGAGGTTGGATTTTGTTCTATTAACTTGACATTTTGTGCCAAATGTGCTGAAGGCAGGAAGTCTGAAGCTTCAGCTCTCTGTAGCGTCTCCTCCAGACAAACACTCAAGGTTCTCATCAAATTTCTTATTGTTCTTTTGTTCCCTTGATAAAATATCTTTTTATAGCCCAGCTCCATGAGAAGTTGTTTTGTAGATGGATCTTTATTTAAAAAACATGAATTAATATTCAGCCATCTGAACATCAATGTCATCTATTCTGTGCACTTTCGATACCAAAAACCTTATACTGGTATTTTCACATATTTCAACACAAGATAAGATATTTTGAATCGGTTTGCTTACGTGACTTTCTGGTTGCGTGCAGTGTCTGGGTCAGAAGCTGTGTACTGCACCACCCCACTGCCAACAGGAAGGTCCTCGCTTTTGGACACACGATTCTCTACGGGATCAAATATCGGCGGTTCGTTGACGTCCAGCACGGTGACTGAGACTGTAGCCGTGGAGGTAGGCACCACACCAACAAATGGAGCTTCATTCTCCACTGCAACCAACAGTGTGTAGGAGTTTCTCATCTCAAAATCAAGACCCTGGTTTAATGGAAGAGAAGAGTCCATCAGACATTACAGAGATGTATGGGTCATTCTGAACTGGTTTTCTGTCAATAATCTACAGTCAGGACCACACCCACTGTTGACATCACTCAAAATTAAGATTCCCCTGCAACATTCCTGTAAGTGTTTTAAAACTGCTATTTGCTTCAAGGAGCTGCAGCACAGTTTTGCTTCTACGGTCCCGAAGCACAGAGGTGCGAAGCTGCTGCACAGCATGCATGTGCATCAAGAACAGAAAGGACGTTGGAAGGTTCAGTGGCAGTTTAACAATGCGTTGACTACCACATTTATCACTGACGATTTTATTAGTTGACGTAATCATGGAAGCCCCACTAGAGACTAGATCACTCCAAGACCTTAATAACCTGCTTCTTGAGCCAGTGCATTGTTGCCCTGGCTGTGTGCTTTGGGTCACTGTTCCAATTGATTTTATAAATAAATTTTAAAAATTGTGTGAATGTAAACATCAGGAAATTTACATGTAAAATACATTATATTTATTTAACAACATCTCCACTTCAGGAACCAAGGATTGTTTTCCAACACCGTCCATAAGAAAGGTTCACATGAAAGAACTGAAGCAACGGCCTGCTGCTTAAAGCCACGTTTCCATTGCAGGGTTCAGTACGGTTTGGTGTGGGTTGGATCACTATTTTGTCTGTTTCCATTGTAAAACCGGTCCATACAACCGATCCGACCTGCTCCATTTATGGTCCATGAACGGTCCTCCTCAGTTATGGGTCCATAGGAGAATGGAGCGGGTACGGTTAGGGCGGAGCTGTGGCGTTAAAACAACACAGGCCACTGATCACTGCTTGTGACAAGCAAAACAAACCCTGGAGTGCCATTTTTTATAATAATAATGCATTAGATTTATATAGTGCTTTTTAGGACACTCAAAGCGCTTCACAGAGTTGCATTATTCATTCACTCACTCATTCACACTCTGGTGGAGGTAAACTATGACAGACGTCTGTAGTCACAGCTGCCCTGGGGGAGTCTGACAGAAGCGAGGCTACCATTCTGCGCCATCGGCCCTTCTGACCACCACCAACATTCACACAGGCAAGTTGGGTGAAGTGTCTTGCCCAAGGACACAACGGCAATGTAACCAGGACGGAGCTGGGAATTGAACCGGTGACCCTCTGGTTGCCAGACTGGTGACTCTACCAACTGAGCTACATGCCACCCATTATTACTATAGTGAGAAGTTATTTTATTAAGATAAAAACAATCCGTCCTGTAATGCTGGACCTGGCCGGTTGAGCCGCGGACCGTGAGGGATTCATTCACCAATCCAGACACGCCTCCTCTGGTCTGTCGGCAGACATCCGACAAAATGTGACAAAATGCCAGCATGTAGCACCAGGTTTGATCACTTTCAGAGCTCCAAACATTCAGCGATCATCCGCGTTCATGACGAGCTAGATGGATCGGTAAAAAAACTGAAAGAGTTTATGAAGAAGTTTCACAGGATGCAGCTGAAGGATTCGAGCGGACGGCGAAACAGTGTCAGGCCAGGCTGGAGAAATTAGAAGCCCCATATAAGGACAGCGCTGGTATGACGTGACAATACGCATTTAGGTTTAACCCCGCCTGCCAAGTGAGGGTCCGACAGCTGATGGAAACGCTCAACTGAAATCGCAGACCCGTACCGGACTATGAGGATCCGATCCGACTAAATGAGACTTTAGGTGCCTGATTTATCCTGTAGCTCTAACTTTACAGAACAAACCCAGGGAAATGCTGATGCTCCAGTGTTAATGGGTTTTGTGTTGAAAAATAGAAACCTTAACTTTATTACTGTGAGGACTCTTTTCCACTCACCTTGGCAGTAGTGATGATCCCTTCCAGTTTGTTAGCTCCTGTTTTCACAGAGAAAAAATGTCCAGGGTCTCCATCAACGATGGTAAACTTGGCGTTCCAGGCTGGAGTGTGTGGCTCATCGCCGTCTGTCACCAACATTTTAAGCACTACAGCGTCCACTTTGTTCTCTTCAACTGATGCTTGATACTGAAAGATGCAGAGAATGTGTTAGAGAGGGTATCACTCAGCAAAAATCTTCATTTTAAATCATCTTCATTTTACTGTCAAAATGAATTTTTTGGCTCAAAAATGTTTTATTAAAACTTTATATCAATTGATAACAAAACTCAGCATCAAAGTTAATCACAAAGAAGAAAGACAAAAAAAAAAAGAACCCCAAAACCCACCCTCCACCCCAGAGGAGGGATCTACAAAAGGAAAAACAAACTTCTGTCACACACGCACGCACACGAAGTGAACAGAACATGTCAACCTGAGAGGTTGAAATGGCGTTAACAAAACATTTTCTTGCAGATCAGCTCAATATGGGATATATAATAGGGATGCACCAAAATGAAAATTCTAGCCGAAACCAAAACTTGAAAATGAGGAAACCCAGGCCGAAAATCAAAAACAACAAAATAAATGATTATGTCAATTATTAGAACCATAGCATTTATGGCTATGATGTGTACTAACCTCACTAAAATTAAGGTATTATACTGAATCAATTACAAAACTATGAAAACAATGGTGAGAGGAGAGAAAAATACTGTCTGTACTTGGAGAAGCTCCTGTCTGAAGATGTGACAGCAGCATGCAGCAGCTGCCACAACAGGGGGGTTAAACAAAATCCAACAATCTGGTTCAGGTCTGACTAAGCAATACTCCCATCCTCCTCACCCACTGTACCAAAGAGAGCATATAGGTGGTTAGGGACCAGTTTCAAGTCAGTAACCATGTTTATTGTACAGAACTAATGAACTAATTTGGATTTAGACAAGTGCACCCTACGGAGTATCTTGAATTGCAATAATAGGCGCAGAGTGATGTGGAATTGACCAAAGTGAGGACTGAATACCAGACATCATCTGACAGAGAGCTCCAACTCTTTTCCAATATAGATTTGAGTCTTGCAAAAGGGGCTGAAGGTATTCTGCATAGTTCACTGTAAACACGAGGGATTATACCTTTGTCTGGACAGCTGCAAACTAAGGAGCTCATTTAGTAAATTGGCAGCTTCTAGAAAAGTTGAGAAGTGAGATCGCAAAAAATGTCTGAGTTGTAAGTATCTAAAAAAATGAGTTTTGAAAAGAGCATATTTTGCAGACGTGTTCAAATGTGACTAGTTTGTTGTTTATAAAGTAAATAATACCTGCTCAGACCAGACCAGAAAAATAGTATCTCAAGCACCGAAAAGATGTTCAATAAACTGGGTATTATCAGAGTTAGGAGCATATACGCTGACCAAAACTACCTGTATGTTATATAGTCTTCCTGAAACCACAACAAACTGACTGTACTGATCTGAAATTACATTGAACAGCGTGAATGAAACATCAGGGCTGATAAGGATGGACCCCCCTCTAACTTTAGCCTTGATAAATGGAACAGCTGAGCTGTCACTAGGGCAGATGTGTACTTCTTGTAAAAATAAAACAAAAAACCCCCCGAAAGACAAACATAAAAAAGCCCAGCAGTGGTGTCCACCGTCAGGTCTGGAGGTGAGTTGTCTTCTTTTTTTTTACCAGACTTGGTCTTTGAAGTGGTATTGGAAGCCATAAGAATGCGCTTTATAAAAAAATTTAAAAAAAATTTAGCTAATGTCTGCCAAGCTGGTGACTTAGGAAAGGTTAGAAACGTACCGGTAGTTTAGAAAAGAGCTGAGCAACAACACGTCTACTCCATGTGGCACCTTACCGGAAGACAGTCAAAATGACTTACAAGTGTTTAAGGAGTATTACACAAAACAATGCAACAACAGTAATTTATTTTATAATGTGATAAAAGAGAACAGTAGATATATGTGTGCCATACATGAGCGTTGTACTTACAATGGTCTGAGTAAAGACTGGAGGAAGGTCGTTGCTGTCCGTCACTTTGATGATTACTTTAGTATTTCCAATCAACCCTTCTCCTCCAAGGTCTGCAGCTTGTACCTCCAGTGTGTACTGAGGGTATTTCTGTAGGAGAAAAGGGGGGAAAGGACATTAATCAATAAGAAGTACTTAAAATTTACCAGACTACATTAGCTAACAATTCAAAGGAAGGAACTTTGTGGACCCAGATCCATTTAAAGCTGTGGGATTCCTGCTTTTCCTGGTTCTGCCTCACACACAGGGCGACATCTCATCCAGACACTTCCTATCAGTCAAGTGTTTTTTCTGCATTTGCTTCAGCGCGGTTCATTAAACATCCTCAACTTTCACAGAATTTGTTTCACATTAAATAACATGGCTGACGATTCAAAACCATTAAATGGTGGACAACTTAAACTAAAGCCTTGTTCTGTGAAGTCTCACCTCTCTGTCCATCTGTCTACTATTGACTCTGATGGCTCCTGTGACTGAGTTGATGGAAAACATGTTTTCAGAAGGTAGAATTGGATCCTGGCTCATGATACGGTAGCGGACATCAGAGTTGTCCGAATCTGGTGCATCAGCATCTGCAGCATTAACCTTAAGAATCTCAAAATCTGGAGGACAAAAAAAGCAGTGATTGGTTAGAGTGGAAACTTTAACAAGATACTTCAACACATAATTAAAAGATGAATTTACAAACACACAAACAACAGTTGTGTCATCCAACAATTCTAAACTTTCCATCTGTTCTTGTTTGGACTGAATTAGTTTGAAGGAAGGCGAGTTCCTCATCAGCTGAGATGTAAAAGGTAATTTATGCCGTTACACTGAAGTTCAAAAACTCGTGACTTCTCAAATAAGAAAATGTAGATGTTGTTAAAATGGACTAATTTAACCCCAAAGACCTGACCATGCAACAAATAGATGCTTTGCAATCTTCGTCTCTCTCTACTCCTCAGATTAAGAACGCCACAGCTGCTGGTCATACCGTGTTATTTGAAGAAACAGTCTTTTAAACAAAGCAGCTGATGTTGAATTAGTGACTTTCTGCTTCCTCAGGGATGACAAACATCTTTAACTCAGTATGAAGGAATGTTTGGGTCATTCTGAAGAGGCTTTATATCAGTTATTTATCTACAGTAAGTGCTAATATGTGTTGTGAAAAGAGCAGTGAATACATTTTGTGTTAAGCTTTTTGATTAATACCTTTGTGTTTATGTAATCTAAAAAAAAAAGACCAAAATATTCACATTGATATTGAAAAAATCTAAACTTTACCCATTGGCGAGGCCTCAGGAACTGATGCCATGTACGTGGACTGAGTAAAAATGGGTTTGTTGTCATTCTGGTCAATTACATAGACTATAATGTCCATAGGAGCCTCTGCGTTTTCTAAAGTTTCTTCGAACACAGCGTGTGCTTGAAACTAGACAGAGAAGAAATGATCATTTATCGTAAAAGCAAGACTTTCAGCACATTCTCAAATAAACTTTTCCTCAAGGAATCACACAGCAAAACTTTGTTTCATCACTGTTTTTGATGTGGAGTCACATTTACACACACACACACACACACACACACACACACACACACACACACACACACACACACACACACACACACACACACACACATATATATATATATAAATGTGACTCTACATCAAAAACAGTGTATTAAAATACCAGAGAGCAAACTTACATTATATCTGTCTTGTTTTTCTCTGTCGAGTCTCTCAGTCACGTACAAGGATCCAGTGTTTCTGTCCATGGTGAACAGATCAACAGGAGGCAGATCAGCTCCTGGACCAGTGATGCTGTAAACGATTTTCTTCAGTTTATCAGAGTGAATCTGGACAAAACATGAATAAAATAAACTAATTTAACAAACACACACAAAAACACTGAGGCAAACAGAGCAGGGTAAGGGAATAAAAGGGTTAGAACATTTTGTATCATGATTATTGTAGAAAAAAATTAAGAATTAAGAACTCACCATTAAAAAAATTATTTAAATGACAAACATGTACAGGGTTGACTATAGTCTGCAGGACATCCAGGTTTAAAGGTACATTCCGGAGCATTTGAGCAAGAGAAATTTTTCTTTAATCCAACGTCCCAAAGCACCTCCCAAAACATCCATTCTCCCCCCTCCTGTTTCCTATAATCCAGTGTTTCACAATTATTTTCTGTTCGGCCCTTCTAACAGGCATTGATGCACAACCCCAATGTTGATTCCCTCACTAGGTGGCCATTTATTTAAATTTTTTGAATTACGGACAACAACAAAAAAACAGAACAACATATGGAACATTAAACAAAGATTTTTTAAAAAGGGAGGACGTATTTACTCGAAATACTACTAACACTAATGGGGGACATAAAGGAAATAAAAAATAACATGGGAGCTGGAGGCACCTAGGAAACTGAACAGTAAGTTTTCACTGATTTGGTGTGAGACGATTCCAGTACTTTTCCAGTTTTTAATTCTCCTTAATGAAGAATAAAACCTTTTAAATCTGTTCAAAAAATGGGAAAGTGGCTTCCTCTCCAAATGTACAACTGAACAGGAAAGCACAGAGTGTCCTGTGCACAGCCTCACCTTCACAGGTTTGTGTGTGTGTGTGAATCAAGTTACTTCAAAACTGTAATGCATTATTTATTACTTGTTACTGTCATTTTAAAGTAATCCCTTACATTACAATATTACTGTTTTTTAAATGTAAGGCATTACACTACTTTTGCATTACTCTCACCAAAATAACAGTAAATATGGATTTGACCATAAATGTAGCTCATTCTACATCCAGTGGAAGGTGATGTGATGGATACATGGAGATATATCCATCCATCTGTATATTAACCCATTCATCCATCCATCATTTATCATCCATCCATCATTATCCATCATCCATCATTATCATCATCCATCCATCCATCCATCATTATCCATCATCCATAATTTATCATCCATCCATCTAACGTATATTAATCTATCATATCTACATACAGTACATTTAAATCTATACACACATATATATACCTGAGGGAGCTTGTGCACATGGGGAGTTCCTATTCATAGTTTGACTCCTACCTCCACCTGTCTGCTCCTCCTCCCTCCTGCAGCAGGCAGCGGACGCTACATGACGCGCGCTTTCCTCTGCTCGGTGAGCAATGGAGAGCGAGCTCTCCAACTTCTGATGTAAATAATCTAGTTTGTTTGAGCGACTCTTTATCAGGAAACTTCTCAGTTCGCTTCAGTTTCCGAGCGGCGCGCTGCAGGTCTTGGTTACTGTGAGCGCACAGGACTTGGGCAGCGCATGCGACTTGTGCGCGCTCCTCCGACACAGTTCAGAACCACGCATGAGTTTGCTGCGCGGCCCAGACAGAACCGGACTCCTCTCTGCTCTGTCTGACTACAGGAAGTGGAACATTTGGCGCCGAGTGACGTTTCTCCTCTGGAAAACCACTTCAATCCGGGTTAAACATGCACTGTAATGTGCGCGTTACTGACGTTGTACCGAGTAAAATATTACAGATTTTTTTTCTGTAATGCCTTACATTACTGCGTTACCGCAAAAAGCAATGCATTACAGTAATTAATTACTTTTGTAACTCGTTACTCCCAACACTGTTGATTAACAGCCGACAATATGGAAACTCAAATTCTATTGGCTTTAAAAAATTGCCGGTCAGTGTGAATTCATAGGGGTCTGTGGGAGGAAGGAGGGACTTCAGAAGAACAACAAATGTTGTGCAGCCCTACCCATATATCATGGTTTAGAACAGAATTGTCATTTGAAACATTTATAAAACTCTGATCATAATAAATACTCCAGACTGCAGCTTTAAGCTTGGTGTGCTTTTTGTTTATTTTAGAGCTTCATATGATAAATGGATGTTTGAGTCATTCTGAAGTGGTTTTTAACAGTTATTTTACCTATAGAAAGGACCACACCCACTGGTGACATCACTCAAAGTGGGTGGAGTCTTAAGAAATAGGAAGCAGTCCTCTGATCTGAGCAATAATCACTGTTAGCCAAATAATAACTTCATTGCTGATTTGATGCAGTATGCATCATAGAGGGACTTTGTTTTGGAGCAAACAGTCAATAATAAAATAAAAAGGGGACAAAGAAAGAAGAACAAAATTAGAAACAGCAAAAACAGTTTTTCTCTTACCCGAGCCAGTTTTGCAGGATACGGTCCTCTGAAGTTCTCAGAAAAACTGAGGGGGGGGATGATCCAGGCCCTCTTTATCCTAACCAGTCCTCCACCTGACTTTGGGAAATGCAGAATGGGTACCTGAGGATCTGCTGTCCCCTAAAAAACAATAAAACAGAATAAGAGAAAACACTGTCAGTTTAAGCCTGGACCTAGAAAAGATCCAGTACACGTTTCTGCAAGTCTTACCAAACGCTGTCACCTGGTTTGTAGTGACAGTTTGTTTCTTTTAAAAACAAACCAAACAACAGGGGAAAAAAAAAAAAAACTATGAATGAACGAAATGCTGACCTGATTCAGACCAGAGGAACTAAACTAAAGGTAAGAAACTGACCTGAGGACTCATGCAGTCTAGTCTGGCCAAGTATATGTGATCATGACTTTATCAAATTTATTTCTGCAGCACATTTAGAATCAACACAGTCGACCAAAGTGTTTCACAAGTTGGAATAGGCAAGAAAACCCATCAAATAAAAGTAAATATAAGTTTCTTGGTGCTAAATATGACCACAAGGCGGCAGTATCTCACTGCAAAAAGTGTCTGCAGAAACACAAAAGGTTTAACCTGTACAGGACTAAGAAGATCTGACAGGAAATGAAAGCTTTCATGATTTCTAAACCTACCTCAGGATTAACCTCAGAGCCTCTCTCAGTAGGGCTGAGCTGCTGGTTGTGATCATGGACTTCATGGTGATGCTCAGTGTTTAGGTTGTGGTTTCCATGGTAATGTGCACGATGCAGCAACCTGACAGGAACAGTCATTTTCTGACCTTGTGAGTCCCACGAGTGGACGAAGAAGTCCTTGTGTCCCTCATGAAGAGTAACTGGTCTCTTTACCTGCAGGAGGGAAAGATCAGACGTCATCATCAAGATTTCAACTCCAACACAGCCTTTTTAAAAGATGTTGCTAAAGCTTAAATATGCAATTTTAAAACAGAACTTTTGACACTAAAACGGCTTCATGTTTACAATCAATCGTTTATTTTTGGTTTTTAACGATAACTGAACATTTTCAGGACAGCTAGTGATCTTCCCAAACCTATTTTATGCTTTAATTAGCAAAAATTACCCGTTGTGTTACCAAATATTAAAAAACATTTACCAGGGTGGCGTCATACGTCATCAACAATGCTGTCAATAGAAATGATAAAATCCCCTAAAGTGAATTTATTCTTACAGATATTATAGTGATACTTGTTTATCATGTTAGCAACAAATGCTGCAGTCAGATGAAATGTTTACTTCTCTATTTACACTGTTTTACCACAGGGTTAGGACCCTGTGGTAAAACAGTGGTTAGTTCCCCCATCTGAGCTAATGTAGAAATGCCAGTGGAACTGCTGAAGCTGAACAAACCAACGTGCACTCAGAGAAGCTGTTAATTATATAATAAATTTGTTCAAATTAGATTTATTTTGTTGCAACCATTACACACTCCTGCACCTATCAGTGTGATGTTTGGATTCTGGTGTAAAAAATGTTTCCACACAATCAAGTTCTGTGAAGATACAGACTAATTTGAGGCTTCTTTTTTTTCTTTATTTTTTTAGGTAAAAAGAATGATCAGTTATTTTTTTAAGTGAGCATTGTAGCAGGTTAAAGAATATTTTCCACTCCCACCAATGAAAATGTTTTTATTTTATGTGAATTTCCCATGAACAGCAAGTTTCATACCATAACTGTCAGTTGTTCCAGTATTTAAACACTGTTTAAATGTTAATGGTGTCCAACTGACTAGTGAATAAATGGGTAAGATTATCAATTTTATTACACGGCAAAACACAGGAGAACAGTGATTCTCTAGGAACAGGAAGTAGTCCTCTGACTGGAGCAATACTCATGACTAGTCAGATTGGTTACATGTTGGCAGCTAATTTTCAGGAATTTAAATCAACTCTTACTCAAAAAAATTTGTGGTTTGTGGTGTTTTATGCAGCTGCAGCAGCACAGACCAGAGCATTCAAATGTCTTTCGTCTTTTTAATGAAACAAATGGTCTCATGCAAAAATGTAGATGTTTACAAAGAGGTAATTAAACACTGATAGAATGACACTGACAAACATCCATTTAAGCATCAGAAACAGGTATCAGATCTGTTAATAAGGTTCAAAATTCCTGATCCGTAACAGAACTGACCCAAAAACCAGAAAATATAAAGACTGAGACAAATATTAAACAATATGAAAGAAAATAAGAGTTTATTTAAAGTGTATTACTCACAAATAAAGTGCCATCTGTATGCACCACAAAACGATTGTCATTAGTGGTGAAAAGAAATCTGGTTTGGTCTGTGCAGTCAGTGAATCCAACTGGGAAAAAACAACAAAAAATGTATATTTACAAATAAACACAGAACCAGCAGTAATAAAGGGACATGTAAAAGTCACTAGTATACCCACTGTGGACAGCTTTCTAAAAGCCTCCGTAGTTTTCATCCTTCAGGAATTGATGAGCTAAAAGCTACTTGGAGTTTGTGATCTTAAAACAGCTTTGATCTCTTAAAATTCATCCAGATTCATGCTAAAGGTTGCAGCTAATTTGGGGCATTTCTTGCTCAAAAGTGTCACCAATGTGTCAGAACACTTTTATTACCTGTTAGTAAACCTCTACAGCTTAGCAAGACTGTTTGATGTTTAGGCTGCTGCAAGAATGCGTACAGCAGTCTAAAACAGTTTATAAACAGGTAATATAGCATTTTAATGCATCAGATAGAACGCTACATATATGTTCCTTTCCAGAAACTCAACCCACTTTCAGTGATGTCATCAGTATCAAAACAAAAAAATTAAAGCTTGGAACGACATAAATCCATACCAGAGTATCGAGGTGACGCTACGATTAGACACCAAGTCTAATTCTACCAATGAAGGAAAAACAAACATTCACCAACAAAGAGAAGTCTAAACACAAGTACCCTGAACCCCATTCAGCTGCAACTTCTGTCCCAAACATGTTGCAAAATCTGCAAAGTGAAGCCTGTGGAATAGGCTCTGGGACATTGTTTAACCTGAAGGTGAGAGAGCTACCTGGGGTGTGGAGCCGAGTGCAAGCACAGACCTGAATTGTTTCAGGCTGCGTTCAAACAAGACAGAAAACAGCTCTTTAACACAGCCTGAATGTTAATGAAACGACCTTTTCCATATAAAAAGCAACACTAAGCAGTGGAAATGAACATCACAATGCCTTGGAAGAAAATGTGCATTAAAGAGGGACTTGAGTTTCTTGTTTCACTCATACCTTTGCCCAGCCGTGAGCTTTCACCCAGATGTTTTCTGCTCACTTTGAATATGAACAAATCAGACTTGAATCCTGGAACACATGACGACTCCTCAGCAGCCAGCAGGACTGAGGCCTAGCAGAGGAGGAAGAGGCTTTATCAGTCAGGCTTCAACACCTTTATTAAAACTTAATGACTATGAAACAAATAACTAGCATGTTTGTCAGAAAAATGTTTCTTTATATTTGAATTTTTCTCAGATATTCCCATAAATACTAATTTAGGATTTATTTAACCTAAAAAGAGTAAACAAACCATATATTGTCACTTTACAGAGCTTGATTTACTACATAAATGTAAAAATGGAGGTGGTGGGTCTCAATATAGTCTCTTTCAGTAGGTGCCTCATGATGGGTTAGGAGAAAATATTTATTTTTCCATTTTGGAAAACACTGATGGTTTGCATGTTAAAGTGATAATATGCAGCTTTGCTTGTTTTGGGCTCCCTCTGGTGTCCGTTTTAAATTACTGCATTAAACAAGTTACCAGATGTTTCAGCTTCTAAACGCCAATATCTACCTGTTGAAATGTCTCCTCAGCCTTCATAGCTTTCTACAGGAGCGGTTATTTACTCTTTCAAAGAAATCAGCTGTGTTCAAGCAGGGAGAGATTGAAAAAAAGCAGGAATCATGAGCTAAAAACACTCCAGCGCTAGCATAACAGCTAGCCACTTTGGGTTAGCCTAACCCTCGTGAGACACGTGACTTCCTGGGTACCGGGACGGCGACGGAGATCTTGCAATCGTGGTTTTCCGGCTGTAATCACCAGATGGGGCTAAGTGACTTTTAATTAACTCTGTAAAGGGTCATATTAGCACATACTGGCTCAAGGAAAAGATTTAAAAATATGAAAAAGTTGCATATTATCACTTTAACGTTTAGTCATGTTTGACAAAATATTAGGTCAGGAATTGCTCCTTTTCTTCAACAGAGCCTTGAGAGTCATTCAGCTCATTTCATTCTGATCCTTTATTCCCTTAAAATATTTTTTTCTGTTTTTATTTTCAAGAATAAACATTTTTAGATCCCCAAATACCGTATATATAAAATAAGACAAAAACAAAACTGAAATTGTGGCAAAAATAAATTTAGATAACATAGAAAAACAAATTCAAATGAAATGTTTTAATTGATGGCTATGGTTGAGTTTAACATGCTTTTTATTTTATTTTAGGTGATTAAAAATTAATCCACGTTCAAAATTACTCTAGCCTAATCAAAGTAACATTTTTCTACACCGACATAAATTAAATCAGGTTAGTTTTTTGTGTTGCGTTTTATTAATATAAAATACAATTTGAAATGTTTTTACATCAGTTTTTAGAAACTTTTAGAAGAGGTTTAATGAAGAGACCATTTACCTGCAGCCGGAAGTAGGGCGAGGCCACGACGACACCAAACTTGAATTTTAATGTAATTTGAGTTTATGTTTAATTTATCTCCTTTTTTACTTTAACCTTCAATCTTATTGCTTTAAACTTAAAGGTTCAAAAGTATCAGGAATAATAAAATTTGGTGTCTAAAAACTTAAAAGCTCTGTGTTAAATTAGCATAAAAGCAAGTTTATGAATGAATATTCAATCTGTGTAAATCCGTGTATCATTCATTCTTTCCATTTTCAATTAAAAACCAATAATCAAAAAATAAAAAGTGGTAAAATTTTTTGTTATTTGTTTTTGAAACAGATATACAAAACAATAAAAACGATATGCTGGTGAAGGTTATCAGTCATCCAGGTCATGATAATCCAAAAAAGGGTTTTAAATAAGACAATAATGTCAGAATTTCGCCACAAGAGGGCAACATCTGATAGTAAGAAAAGGCTATTTTGAAGTTTGTTGTAATGTCACTATTTCACCACAAGAGGGCAACCTTTGGACGTAAGAAAAGCTTGTTTTGAATGTTGTTGCAATGTCACTATTTCACCACAAGGGGGCAACAAGAAAAGCTTGTTTTGAATGTTGTTGCAATGTCACTATTTCACCACAAGAGGGCAACAAGAAAAGCTTGTTTTGAATGTTGTTGTAATGTCACTATTTCACCACAAGAGGGCAACTAGAAAAGCTTGTTTTGAATGTTGTTGTAATGTCACTATTTCACCACAAGAGGGCAACAAGAAAAGCTTGTTTTGAATGTTGTTGTAATGTCACTATTTTGTCACAAGGAGGCAACATCTGAATATAAGAAAAGCCTATTTTGAAGGTTGTTGTAATGTCACTATTTCGCCACAAGAGGGCAACATCTGATTGTAAGAAAAGGCTATTTTGAAGTTTGTTGTAATGTCACTATTTCACCACAAGAGGGCAACCTTTGGACGTAAGAAAAGCTTGTTTTGAATGTTGTTGTAATGTCACTATTTCACCACAAGAGGGCAACAAGAAAAGCTCGTTTTGAATGTTGTTGCAATGTCACTATTTTGCCACAAGGGGGCAACATTTGAATATAAGAAAAGCCTATTTTGAAGGTTGTTGTAATGTCACTATTTCGCCACAAGAGGGCAACATCTGACTGTAAGAAAAGCTTAGTTTGAAGGTTGTTGTAATGTCACTAAATCACCACAAGAGGGCAGCAGCTGTCCAACGAATACAGAAGCCAAAGATCAGAAGATGTTTCACTGCTTCTGGCGTTTGTCCTCACTTTGAACAGCTCAGCTGGCCTTAATGTGAGCTTCACCTTCGCCCATCTTCGCGCATCTCCGGCAGTCATTGAACGCATCGGTACACCTGTCTGC
>SSNR01000193.1:399845-441360 GCA_006937965.1 Callopanchax toddi
TCCTCCGTGAACCGTCACCTTATCGTGGTGGAGGAGTTTGAGTGCCCTAATGATCCTAGGAGCTATGTTGTCTGGGGCACTTGTGCCCCTGGTAGGGTCACCCATGGCAAATTGGTCCTAGGTGAGGGGTGAGACAAAGAGCGGTTCAAAAGACTCTTCATGCAAGTACAATCATCGAGCCAGTGTACCCGGCCCGGAGGGTTACCGGGGTCCCACCCTGGAGCCAGGCCTGGGGTTGGGGCCCGTGAGCGAGCGCCTGGTGGCCGGGCTTTCGCCCATGGGGCCCGGCCGGGCCCAGCCCGAACTGGATACATGGGCTCATCCACCTGTGGGCCCACCACCTGCAGGAGGAACATGAAGGGTCCGGTGCATTGTGGATCGGATGGCAGACCAAGGCGGGAGCTTTGGCGGTCCGATCCCCGGACAGGAAAACTGGCTATCGGGACATGGAACGTCACCTCTCTGGCGGGGAAGGAGCTGGAGCTTGTGGAAGAGGCTGAGCGATACCGGCTAGATATAGTCGGGCTCACCTCGACACATAGCGTTGGCTCTGGAACCCGAGTCCTTGAGAGGGGTTGGACCCTCTTCTATGCTGGAGTTGCTCCGGGTGAGAGGCGGAGGGCTGGGGTGGGCTTTCTGTTAGCCCCAAGACTCTCTGCCTGTATGTTGGGGTTTTCTCCGGGGGACGAAAGGGCAGCTTCCCTGCGCCTTCGGGTTGGGGAACGGGTCCTGACTGTTGTTTGTGCTTATGCACCAAATAGCAGCTCAGAGTACCCACCCTTTTTGGAGTCCCTGGGACGAGTGCTGGATAGCGCTCCTACTGGGGACTCCATAGTCCTGCTGGGAGACTTCAATGCTCACGTGGGCAATGACAGCGTGACCTGGAGGGGCGTGATTGGGAGGAACGGCCCGCCCAATCTGAACTCGAGTGGTGTTCTGTTTTTGGACTTCTGTGCAAGTCGCAGTTTGGCCATAACGAACACCATGTTCAAACATAAGGATGCCCACCGGTACACCTGGTACCAGGGCAGCCTAGGTTACAGGTCGATGATTGACTTTATAGTTGTATCATCTGACCTGAGACCGTATGTTTTGGACACTCGAGTGAAGAGAGGAGCGGAGCTGTCAACTGATCACCACCTGGTGGTGAGTTGGATCAGATGGCAGGGGAAGATGCTACGCAGACCTGGTAGACCCAAACGTATAGTGAGGGTCTGCTGGGAACGCCTGGCAGAAGAGCCTGTCAAGATGGTCTTCAACTCCCACCTCCGGCAGAGCTTCGACCGCGTCCCGAGAGCAGTGGGGGACATTGAGTCCGAATGGGCCTTGTTCCGCTCTGCGATTGTTGAGGCGGCTGTTGCTAGCTGTGGTCGCAAGGTAGCCGGTGCCAATCGTGGCGGTAACCCCCGTACCCGCTGGTGGACACCAGAGGTTAGGGGAGCTGTCAAGCTGAAGAAGGAGGCCTACAGGGAGTGGCTGGTCTGTGGGTCTCCAGAGGCAGCAGACAGGTATCGGAGGGCCAAGCGGGGTGCAGCAGTGGCAGTTTCCGAGGCAAAATCTCGGGCGTGGGAGGAGTTTGGTGAGACCATGGAGAAAGACTATCGGTCGGCTCCAAAAAGGTTCTGGCAAACCATCCAGCGCCTCAGGGGAGGAAGGCGGCAACTCGCTCACACTGTTTACAGTGGGGACGGGGAGCTGCTGACATCAACTGGGGCTATATTCGGGCGGTGGAAGGAATACTTTGAGGAGCTCCTCAATCCCACCGACACGCATTCCTATGAGGAACCAGAGCTGGGAGACCTGGGGATGGACTGTCCAATCTCTGAGGCAGAAGTCGCTGAGGTAGTCAAAAAACTATGCAGTGGCGGAGCCCCAGGGGTGGATGAGATCCGACCTGGGTATCTCAAGGCGATGGATGTTGTAGGACTGTCGTGGTTGACACGTCTCTGCAACATTGCGTGGTCATCGGGGGCAGTTCCTGTTGAGTGGCAGACCGGGGTGGTGGTTCCCATTTTTAAGAAGGGGGACCAGAGGGTGTGTTCCAACTATAGGGGGATCACACTCCTCAGCCTCCCTGGGAAGGTCTACTCCAGGGTACTGGAGAGGAAGGTCCGGTCGATAGTTGAACCTCAGATAGAAGAGGAGCAATGTGGTTTTCGTCCTGGTCGTGGAACTGTGGACCAGCTCTTTACCCTCGCTAGGGTGATGGAGGGGTCATGGGAGTTTGCCCATCCAATCCACATGTGTTTTGTGGATTTGGAGAAGGCTTATGATCGTGTCCCCAGGGACACCCTGTGGGGGGCGCTCCAGGAGTACGGGGTGGATGACCTTTTGTTAAGGGCCATTCAGTCCCTGTACCAGAGGAGTGTGAGTCTGGTCCGCATAGCCGGCAGTAAGTCGGACCTGTTCCCAGTGAGGGTTGGACTCCGCCAGGGCTGCCCTTTGTCACCGGTCCTGTTCATAACCTTTATGGACAGAATTTCTAGGCGCAGCCGTGGTGTGGAGGGTGTTGAGTTTGGTGACAGGAGAATCTCATCTCTGCTTTTTGCAGATGATGTGGTCCTCCTAGCTTCATCAGGCTCTGACCTACAGCTCTTGCTGGGGAGGTTCGCAGCTGAGTGTGAAGCGGCTGGGATGAGGATCAGCACCTCCAAATCTGAGGCCATGGTTCTCGATCGGAAAAGGGTGGCTTGCCAACTCCAGGTCGGGAGAGAGGTCCTGCCTCAAGTGGAGGAGTTCAAGTATCTCGGGGTCTTGTTCACGAGTGAGGGAAGGAGGGAGCGGGAGATCGACAGGCGGATTGGGGCAGCATCTGCAGTGATGCGGACGCTGAACCGGTCTGTTGTGGTGAAGAAGGAGCTGAGCCGGAAAGCAAGGCTCTCGATTTACCGGTCGATCTACCTCCCAATCCTCACCTATGGTCATGAGCTTTGGGTAATGACTGAAAGAACGAGGTCGCGGATACAAGCGGCCGAAATGAGTTTTCTTCGCAGGGTGGCCGGGCTCAGCCTTAGGGATAGGGTGAGGAGCTCGAACATTCGGGAGAGACTCGGAGTAGAACCGCTGCTCCTCCATGTCGAAAGGAGCCAGCTGAGGTGGTTCGGGCATCTTGTTAGGATGCCCCCTGGACGCCTCCTCAGGGAGGTGTTTCAGGCATGTCCTGCCGGCAGGAGGCCCCGGGTCGACCCAGGACACGCTGGAGAAAATATATCTCTGGTTTGGCCCTGGAGCGCCTTGGGATCCTGCCGGAGGAGCTGGTAGAAGTGGCTGGGGAGAAGACTGTCTGGAACTCCCTAATTGGGATGCTGCCCCCGCGACCCGGACCCGGATAAGCGGAAGAAGACGAGACGAGACGGTACACCTGTCTGATATTTCTGGGTGATTGCGTGTGTGATTGGAACTTATCCTGAGGGCTGTGTGTCAGATACAGTTCTGAGGTCGATTTACAGTAACAAGAGCGCAGTGTCGTGTGGGAACATCTAGACGGGAGGAACTCATGTCAGTGTAACACCTGGTAAAGTAAACCTGAGCATTGAAATATTAATATCAAATTTGTTCTTAAATTTCCTTCTGCCCCTTTTTTCCACCTCGTATTCTTTTTATCCGAGACAAGAATTGAAAGCATGAAAAACAAGATCCTTTTTATTGTTTTGTATCTGTTTCAAAAACAAATAACAAAAAATGTAATCACTTTTTATTTTTTTGATTATTGGTTTTTAATTGAAAATGGAAAGAACGAATGATACACGGATTAAAAAGCCTTATTTTTTAAAATTTGCATGTTAAAACATAAAAAGCTTTGGTCCCTCGGCGGAACCGGAAATCATACAGTGACAGTCGGAACTCGTCAGCACCACGCACATGGACATGTTTGAGGGACTTGACGCTGAGTTGCGTCTTCTCAAATTGTTCTCCATGCAGAACCTCATACATTATATATAGAGTGATGTGGAGCTCCTTGGGCAAGATTTGTATTTATTAATTTTTTATTAACAATTATAAGCAATACAGAACATTGTAAAGCAAACAAAATCCGCCAGGGGGCAGTACACATTTGGGAGATGTAACAGACATTTTACATAAAAACTTTTAAGGGAGCACATAAATTAGAGGTCTTGATGGCTTTAACATTAGAGGAATGT
Source organism: Callopanchax toddi (assembly GCA_006937965.1). Lineage (NCBI taxonomy): Eukaryota > Metazoa > Chordata > Actinopteri > Cyprinodontiformes > Nothobranchiidae > Callopanchax > Callopanchax toddi. Next base: position 403,988 of record SSNR01000193.1, read on the forward strand.
TTAATAGTTTCAGTATATTGTTTGACTTCATTTTCAAATATACAGAACAATGGTTTCTGATTAGTATAACGACATCTATGAATATGCCATTTTGCTAAGTAAAATAAAAGATTAATGATATAGAATTTATTTTTTTCTTTAGGTGGAGAGTTAGTGAAGCCAAACAATACATGGTCAAAGCAAAAGGAAAAATGAGGTTTAATAGTTTTAGAGATTAAATTGCAAATATCAACCCATAATTTAGAAGAGAGAGGACAAGACCAAAAAAGATGAGAAATATCTTCAGAGGGATCACCACAGAAAGAGCAATTTATATCAATATCAGGATGGAAACGCTGAAAAAACATTTTGGATGGGTAAAATCTATGAACCATTTTAAACACAATTTCTTTTACTTTATTGTTCAACATATATTTGGCTGACGGAGACCAGATTTTCTTCCATCTTAGGTCATTAACAAAGTTGTTCCAGTAAGATACCACATATGGTATTGATGCAACTTAAAAAAAAAAAAAAAGAGCGTATACGTCAATTGTTATTGCGTGTCAATGAAAAACATATATGACCAACTTGGTTAAATCAATAGGTACAAGTGTAGGATTTTGTTTGGATGTACTTTGAAATAACATTATTACCCCATCAGGTATTGCATTTTTAACAGCACTATATTCTTTAATAGGAATAGTGAACTTGTATTTTATAGTAAAATCCTGGTATGAAAGTAAAGATCCATCTTGGTTGAATAGCTGACTGACCAAAAATATGTCACGATCAAACCAAGTGGGATAAAATAAAGATTTGCTTTTAAAAGTGATGTCTTTGTTATTCCATAAGTAGTGTATTCATTTTAGGTTAAAGGTAAGGTAAAAATCCATCACTGTGGTTTTTGTCTTTGTTAAATATTATGTTTTAACTTTTGGCTTTCAAAAACTGTATAACCAAAAAAATGCGGTTTATTGTTATTTTTTAATTTTATTTTGAAACGGAAAAACCAAAGACCAAACCATACACGGATTAAATACATACAATTTATTGAGTCTAAATCGTTGAGGAAAAACATTAAAAAAAACAAAATAGTTTGTTGAGCTTAACTGGGAGAGAATGAAGAAGTTTTACCTGAAAAACGACGAATAAAAGGGTCCAAACGGCGACCCGAGCAGTCCCCATGTGTGTGAAGCTCTAGTCCAGATTCCCCAACCAGAAAACCGATTATAAACTAAAAAGAAGTTCCAAGGTATTCCTTAAAGTCCTCTCCTCTGCGTGGGCTAGTTTCACCAGACAAGCAAATTAGACTGAAACTCCATTAACAATGTTTAACTTCTTTCTTAGTTCAGCAGAAGATGAGGAGCTCAAAACCAGTGATGGTAGAAATGCTGTGTGAGCTCTACCGTTACTTTAAGTGAATCAGGATGCATAAATGAAAGTGTTTGCCTCAGTATGTATGAGTGCCCTCCTCTCCTAGATGTGTGTGTGTGTGTGTGTGTGTGTGTGTGTGTGTGTGTGTGTGTGTGTGTGTGTGTGTGTGTGTGTGTGTGTGTGTGTGTGTTTTATCTCCTGTATGTGTGTGATTCTAAATCTACCAAGTGAGTGAATAAGATTATTCTAGTGTCATCCTGCTGATGTAAGAGCATTAAACCTTTAATGACACCTTAATGTGAGTCTTTCTAATTATTTCTGATTATATAGATTAATACATGATTATACAGACAACGTGAAACATATAATAACTCATAAAAGGTGATTTACCCATAAGTGTGATTAGCTCAATAAAACAGTGACCCCAAAAATGATTATAATGTGATTACAGATCCAACAATTCCTCCATGATTCTTCCTCCGCCCTCAGAGAGAGACTCAGGTGTTTACTCCTAATAATCTAATCTAATCAACCTTTCACATCCACCCCACACTGATAAAACCTTATGACCTTTACATTATATTCACCACACCAAATCACCCAAGTTCACCAGATGTTAACTTGAAATGCATGTTTGGCTCTAATTAAAGCTCTAAGGTCTAATTCTCCAACTTGTTCATTAGCTTTCTGTTTAACAATTTCTGATTTCCTTCATTGACCCAAAATAATCATCTACACCAATTTTTATTTAACCCTGCTGATCATTACTTGCTCATTGTGAAACATTCAGAATAGAAATGTCAAATACTTATTTACACCCGTCCTCTTTGAACTCTTCCTATTTCCTGTTTCGCATTTAGTTAAATAATTCAGTGTTCAAATCGAGCTATTTATTTAGTTTATTCACCATAAAGTCCTCTATTTAAAGTATTACCGTTCATATTCTTATTATTCTTAGTATTATTCCAATTAATCATCCAACTGCGATCATCCTTCCCGACACCTGAAACCTCTGTGGCATTCTGATCCATTAAGAGCTGAAAGTAAGTCCTAGAAAAAATTAAATACAATGAAAACAAGTCAGTCATTGATCTGAGTCAGCAACCAGAACTAGAAGTGCAGTTGAACTGTTATTGAATCACTTTTCCAATAGATGACCAATACGACACATTAGGAAGCTGAGTTTCCAGCCAATCTGTGACGACTCATGAGTGTTTGACCATTGGCACCAAATCCTTGGCTTGATGACTTGGATGCAAAGCCGGAGAGATACCTCTGCCGACAGCTGATAATATGGAAGCTGCTCAGGTGAAAAGTTAACCGCCACTGCCCCTCCCTCCGGAGCCACAAAGCAGTCACCTGTTTCCACCTGCCACAGCTTCCCTGAAAGCTCTTCACAGAACAGCTCTGAGTACCACGTGGTCTCTTCCCAGTCGTAGAACAATGTGACATGAAGAGGGTCTGGCGGAGGAACGCAGGGGGCCAGAGACAAGATCCAAGACCTCCAGTCTCCGAAGAACTTCTCAACGCCAGGACACAAAGGTTGTGTGACCACAAGTCCCCAGTAAACATCAGCCAGGTGAGACTGCTCGTCCTGCATCGGATACAATCCATGTTGGCGCCTGCAGGTCACCTCAAGTCTATCAGGGAATGAAACAGTTAGTCCATCAGGACCACACAAGATGGTTGCTCCAAGTTTGATCAACAAGTCTCTGCCCAGTAGGTTGACTGGCACTTTCGGAGAAACCACAAAAGGGTGTTGAAAACATTGCCTCCCCAGCTGTACATGGATTGGTTTAGTGACTGGCAGCAGCATCGTAACCCCAGAGATGCCCACAACTGAAACACAGTCCTCTGACATGCACACGCTCTGTGGCACTCGGTCATGGTGGAGTACGTGGTTCCAGTATCCACCAGAAAAGGAACAGAATGTCCAGCGACTGTCATTGAGAGAAGAGGTTCTGCCCAGGCCTCCTCCCTTGGACCTCTCTGTGGGGCGAGTCATTGTTGGTACTGTCCATCAGGGGCTCAATAGCCATCACCAGTTCCCGTTATCATCTGGTTGTGTGTTGAGTTGGGGGCAGAGCAGGATTATGATTGTTGAGGCCCCTGGGCACCAAATATTTAAGCCCCCCCCCACTCCGACCTCACCCTCAATGGGAATATTAGGAATTATGTCAATTAAGCGCAAATGATTTGTGGTGCTGATCAGTGCTCAGAGCTGACAACCAGCGCTCTAGTTAAAAATATCAGCTTCAGCTCAGCGATGCTGCGTCTGGCATGCGTGTCGAGTGTTGAGCCAAAAACGAGCCAAACGCGCAGAGCAGGACGCACAGAGCGAAAACGCTCCAGCTTGGCCACTGATCTCCGTGCGTAACGCGATCAGAAACCCTGGCCTCAGTCTGTCTGTTGTTCATATTCCTGTGACTAGATGTACGGAGGATTTGTCACTGGCCAAGTTGAGGTATTAACTCGGGCGCAGCGCGCGCAGGACGGCAAGTTCGGTGTTGTGCTGCGCCTCTTCAGCTTGGCGCAGCTGAGCAACAAACGCACTTTAGATGCAGCGCGCCGTTTCCACTGGCTCCTATATGAATGAATACATGAGCTTTGGGTAATGACTGGAAGAAGTGGATCGCGGATACAAGCAGCTGAAATGAGTTTCCCCCGAGATAGGGTGAGGAGCTCGGAGATTCATGAGGGACTCTGTTAGAACCACTGCTCCTCCATATTGAGAGGAGCCAGTTGAGGAGGTCTGGGCATTACCTGCTGGCTGATAGAGGTGGCTGGGGATGAGTGGGCGGTCTGGGATTCACTTGGGATGAAATTTGAAGAGGTGGTTTTTTTTGAGTGATTGAGTGATTGAAAGCACAAGGACAGGACACAGCTGCCCAAAAACCTGCCCAAAACTCAGTGTTCACTGTCATTAGGGTGAAATGTTGTAAATGCGTTATCGAGTAAACCTAATGACAGAAAACTGCAACTACCAAGTTCTGCATCGGCCTACAGTGATGCTGTGTCGTGATGTAGGTCCAGGTCTAAATGGGCTCCTGACATTTCTTTGTGCTATTATTTTCATTTTCAGTTGATATGATTATTGAGGTCACCAAGAAAAAATTGGATCCTTAATGAGTCATTTTTATGAAAGGTTTACGCTAAATGCTAGCTGTTACCATTAACTTAGACTGTTTATGCTAAACTAAAGCAAACAGAATACTGACAGATTAGGAGAATGACTGGGCTGGTTACAAAATGCTTTTCCCCACTGATCTAACTCTGGGGAACATGACAACAGACCAAATTTCACTTAAGAGTGGAATATCTCTAAAGAGTGGAATACATTGCTTTTTCACAATACAAAAACATTTGCCCACAATATTACAGTACAACTTTTTCTGTTAGCATTCAGCTGTATTCAAAAAGATTTGAATAACAAATTAATAAATGAATTATTAACGCATACTAACAGTACAATGGTTAGTGCAGTCAAAAAACATGTAAGAATGCTGCAGCAGGAAACATCTCAAACCTGAAGAACTGCAGCTCTCAAGAACTGAAGGAAGTAGCTCTTGTTCTTTGACAGCGTCTGATGGCTGGTGAACCTGGCCACAATGTTGTCACCTCATGTGATGCTCCAGTGACCTGGAAAAGGATAAGGAACATTTATTAACAGGTTATATTTTAAAATATTAGAATATGAGACTCAAAGTGTCACACTAATCAGCTAATTAATCCAAAACTCCTGCAAAGGGTTCCTGAGCCTCTAAATGGCACACACACACACACACACACACACACACACACACACACACACACACACACACACACACACACACAGTCTATTGACTGTACAACTAAAAAAGTCTAACCTTTTCTGTTTTATTGCCTGTGAGAAAGTCTCTCCCTGTCAGGGTCGTCATGGTGACACACATATGAACATCTTGTAGATAATTAACTGCCAGGTCAATGATTACAGGGTGCTGTATCTGCTTCCAGCAGCGAGGAATCAGAAACTCTTGGACATGAAACTACAGCCCTGAGACGTGTTGATACAGATTAACTTCCTCAGTCGGGTTTGTTTCTAACGCAGAACATTCTCAGTGCGAATGAATTTTATCATCAGCTCTAAAATACAGATAAAGACCTGTATCGTATTTGTTTTACATAGCAGAAAAAAAATTCCTGTTAATAAAGAATGAAGCTAGATGTCTAAATAACATTAAGACACGTGGACATCTAAAGAGTGGATTTTTTTTTAGCAATCTATCTGTTGACTCCCAGATAGGGCATCTACCCATTATATATGATATCTATGTTATAACACTTTATTACCTGTTAGCTAACCTCTACAACTCTATATATCATATGTTAGCTAACCTCTAGTCAGAGCTCTATTACCTGTTAACTAACCTCTACAGTTAGAGCTATATATTAACTGTTAGCTAACCTCTACAGTTCATCATGAGACCATTTGTTTATTTTATGTTCATGCTGCTGTAGCAGGATGTCCACTAGCATAGAACTGTGATTTAACTCCCCTTTTTCAAAATGTACATTTTGGAACTAGGCTACTTTTATTAAGAAAATGTTTTATTTTTGAGAAAAAATGTAGCATATTTAGAATTTAAGTTATAGTAAAATGTGCAACCACATTTAAAATTGTGGCATATACTATCAAAAATAACCTGCAGTTTCTTAAATGAATAACAATAACATTTAGCTTCTAGGTGTCTTTTTGGATACGCTATCTCCTAACAACACGCCGTATTTCTAGACTGATAAGGGGTTGTTTGCTGACTATGCTGCGTTTATCACAATCAGCTTAAAGTTTTCTCCTCAGCTGCTGGTTCAATTCCCAGCTGCTGAATCTTCTGCAGCTGCATGATTGGAGCTTTATTTAATTTGTTTTAAGCAAACTCAGCCTGCTTTGAGTGAGGTCCTGAGTGTTGTCCATAAATAAGTAGAATGAATTACCTAAACATCCCTTTAAAATGGGGCGGCATGTAGCTCAGTTGGTAGAACGGCTGTCTGGCACCTGGAGGGTCGCCGGCTTGATCCCAGCTCTGGTTGGATTCCACTGGTGTCTTTGGGCAAGACACTTCACCCACCTTGGTGGTCGTAGGGACTTGGCGGGCGCCGGTGCATGGCATCCCAACCTCTGTCAGTGTGCCCCAGGGCAGCTGAGGCTACAATATAGATTATCACCACCAGTGTGTGAATGTGCATGGGGGCATGACTGTTGTGTCGTACAGCGCTTTGAGGAGTGTACAACACTCCTCTCTATAAATACAGGACATTTACCATTTAAAACATTTAAAAACAAATTAAATGAGTTACAAATGAATCTTAAAATAAACAAGCAGTCAGGGACATGATTTATTTACACAAAAAACAAGCAGCAGCACGTTGCATTAGCTGAAAGCAACCAACTGCAGCCTGGGTGCCACCAAAGATGCGCCTATTTTCTGACCTTTGACCCTCGTGGTGAGCTGAAGGACTTATCAAACCATCACCTCCCTTCAGAGGCTGGTGTGTAAAAAAAAAAAAGCACAATGATCCTTTCAGTCTCACGATTATCACTCAAATTTTTTTGGAAACCACAAAGATTTTAACCAATAAACCCCTCAGGTGTTACATTTCAGAGTATCATCAGCATGACAGCCTCACTTCCTGCAAGTCGAGGCAGCTCCGACCACAAATCAGAGATCAGATAAAGTCGGTGAGGCTCAGAACAAGCCCAGTCCTTACTGGAATGTGTTAACCCTTAAAGCCTGAAATATGAATGGTTAGTAAAACATTTTAGCTCTTAAAACAGATCTATTTATTATATAAAGTTAATATAACAACTATATATCAATCTGTTTTATTATATTTAACAAAAAACAATAAGAAATAAAATAGTCTGTTTCCACCTGTAGATCTCCCATTAGAGAGCAGTAAACATGTGTAGGGCTGTATTTAACAGGTTTTTATTGAAAGTACTAATCCTGATACTCCATCTGTGGCTTTAAGGACAGACGTATTTTGTGAAATTAATCTACAAGAAGTTTTAGGTTTTTCCCTGAAGAGCTGTTGTTCCTTAGCCAATCCTTATTCAGATGACTGACATAATAGATCAGGGTTACTCAATTCCAGTCCTTGAGGGCCTGCATGCATGAATGCATGTTTTCTGTGTTTCTGTGCACCAACACACCTGATTCAATGATTGAATCAGGTCTTCAGCATGTCTTTAAGTTCTTCAGAAGCCTGTTAATCACCCATTGGTTCAAACCAGGTGCGTTGGTTCATGAAAACATAGAAAACATGCAGGTACTGGCCCTCGATGACTGGAATTGAGTAACCCTGACATAGATCATTGCGCCATTTCCCAGCCGCTCTCCTCCCTTCTTACAGTTTCGTCAACGCTTACTGTAACACTGAGGAGTCATTAATGAGATTCAATAAGACGCTTACTTAGAAGGAAAATAGAAAGTAGAAGGAACAACTTTTAACCCTTAAACCAGCAGCACATTTTAGTCACTTTATCTAAATAAGTAACACATTATCAATAAAACCTACTACACTTAAACATTTATTGAAAAATGGAGATGTTTCTAACAGTATATGTTATTATTAGTATTACATTATTATTATTATTATTATTAAAACAGGATTAGACTAAAATAATCAAATAATTCAAGAGGGAGCTTGTAGCTAAACATGAATATTCCTGTTAGAGCTCAGAGTGATGCAGAAGGCTCCTCCTGCTTCATGTTCTCTCAGCGTGGATTCCAGCTAGACTTTATGAATTTTCTTGTTGAAACAAGACCAGACGAGAGATGCAACAAAAACCCAGTTCTTAGGAAACCAGTGAGTCTGAATGGATGACTGATGCCAAACTGGAAATTTCCCCAAAAGCTGAGACTCAGGAAGCTGTGGGACGCCAGTGACTGACATTCATCTGATCATTTTCCACTACGCAATTTCCTGCTTACACTCTAAAATCATCTGGTTGAACAAACGTTTAAAAACACATTTTCGTATTTTAAATGTTGTACAGCAGTTTGAGCAATAGAAGCTGTTTGAATGTACTGTAAAAATAGACCTGATTGATTGATTTGGATTTTTATCAGAGATAAAATCAGTTTGGGACATCCCTTTTACCAATTATGATTTTTTTTTTTTTTTTTAAAGATTTACATTTAAATTTTAATGTTTTGGATGCTTTTGTGTGTGTGTGTGTGTGCACGTGTGTGTCATGCCTGAGGGACCTTGTGAATCACGCTCTTATGTGTCTGTCAGTCACACTGTGTGAAGAACCCAAACAGAAAGTCTGCTCTAAGGTTGTTCCTCCTCCTCCTCCTCCTCCTCCTCCTCCTCTGGGCGGCGACTTCTCTTATTTCATCCACAAACAAACCATTCTTTATTATTATGTAAATAAAACGAGTGTTGAAGGTTTCTTTTAAGAGAAAAAGGTCGCTTAGGAAGGTGGCAGAGTGCCAATGATCAGCAATCAGATGATGGTTTTTATAGATTAGCATTTAGCAGCTAAAAATCAGGATATTTTCATGGAATTTAGGAAAAATAATAAAACAATAAAAAGTTGTTTAAAGTTTCCATACAAGTCTAATATCGCTTTTTGACCATTTATTATTTGTGTTTGTGTCACATTAATAATTGTGAAACCAAAGGTCACATGACTAACCAGAAATGTGGATGACACCATTAACAACATAATTGTTTTTCTCTCCTGTTCCTTGAAGCCGGTGTAGATCTTTGAGCTGATAATGACAAAATGCTGAACAGCTGACAGCTCAGAAAGAGGAAGAAAAATAATCTGGTGTAGCAACAAAAACAAGACTAAGACAACAAATGTCCTTTATTACTGTAAAACATTAATGAATACAACTAATCAAACTGCTACTGCCTTAAAACAACATGAAGATGTGTAGAAATAAAGTAATTTGACAGTAACGTCTGCCTTGTAGGAGTCTCAGACATGAAGCTACAGATGTTTAGTCAGACAGAAGATAATTGATGAGCTCTTTTGTGTTTATGTGGTCTCATAAACCCAGACTCCACCAATAAACCAAAAAACTGTTAAATCAGCAAAAAAAAAAAAAAAAAAAAAAATCAATAAAAATGAATTAAAGGACATACACTCCTTCAAGGGATGATGTCACCTGTCATCTTTCAAAACACAGACATCTTGCGTGGAGTTTATGCTCTAAGTAATCATGATAGAGGAAACAGTTTGTTTAGTTTAAGCTGTTTATGCTGTTGTAGCGCACAATAATTCAGATATTCATAACAAAACAAAAAAACCTAAACTGTTTCAAGCTAAATTGTAGAGGCTTACTAACAGGTATTATAGTGTTCTCTAACGCATGACATTTTTTTGTCATGAGTTGTTTAAATACTTGAAAATTAGCCCCTAGTTTGTCACTTATTGAAGCAGAATCTCTCTTAATCTGAGTCACGACTATAATAGTCACTAGTGAATCCAGTTTAAACAATTCTCTTTGGGTTTGGAGGTGAAGAAACATCAGAATTTGTCTCCATCTGCTGGACAACTGTGGATATAACAGCCTGTAAAACTGGCTCAAACACAGGATATTTGTCGTTTTGAGGCATCATGAGATTATTTAACATCTTGTGAACATTTCCTGAGCCAAAGTAAAAAAAAAAAATCAAGTTGTAATAAAAAGCATTAGGACCACGTCTGGCTTTTATATTGTCTTTTTTTACTTGATTCAATATATATATGTTTTAAATATGTAATTAAAACCTTTTTAAAGAAGTCTTTATCTTTTCCTTTTAAAATCTGTTTTTTCTTTTTCACTTTTAAAGACTTTATTTTGTAAAAGTTTTAGGTTCAGGTAGTAAATCAAAATTGAAAGCACAAGTAATCAGATTCAGTCTCTTGGTCCCACTTTGGAATTACTTGGAAGTTTGAACCATTGAGTTTTATTGGAGACAATGAAGTATATTTTTCAGTTTTATTTAGAAATTTTATTTTATTTTCCTTTATATATATATATATAAAAAAAGGTTTAATACCATATTATTTATTTATTTTTCTGCCATCTTGTTCCCAATGGTCCGTCTGACGTGACACTTGGATTCCTCTCACCTTCCTTAAATGTGCCTGGAGTTGTGACATTCATCTACTGGTTTCTCAGGGCACTGCTCACAATGAAGCGGTCAAAGACGTCAACTCTTCTCTGTAGCAACCTGCTGAAGATGCTCTGATCTCTGAGCTCAGTGGTCACTTCCATCTGAGAACATCCTGTTTGAAGCTACCACCTATACTATTGATCAATTATTAGATGTGAAGTTGTTCTCAAAATTTTAACAGCATGATGAGTAGGTCTGTTTAAATACTAAATATAATTTAACCAGGTCATCACTGGCTGATTCATGTACCATGTTGTGAATGCAGAGAACAGCAAGTTGTGCAAACACTACTGAATCACTGAACAGCTGGACAGGTGCATTCAAAGGTCTACAGAAGGTCACATGAGGTCACCTGTAAAGAGTGCATTTTAGGGTCATTCAGAAATTTTACCAGAAAAACAAATATCCATAACTTTTAGTGTAAAATAGGTTTAATAAAAACTACCAGCCAAGATCAAAATCAACGTATAGATGTTTTATTGTTCTTAAAATGAAAAACATTGCATTAAAAAAAGTAATCAAGTGTCAAATTGATCAAACATTTGCAAAAGGATTTTTGACAAGACCGTACAGAACTCAACAGATTCAAGACATTTTTAAAAGCGTTCAATAACTCGTAAAGCTCATGATTACAGCCGACCAGCACAATGCAGCGATATCAGCTGGATACCTGGACTCTAACATTTTAACTAAAATAGTACTAGAAAGAAAACGTACTGTATTTTACCTACTTTATACACAACGTCCCACTGCAACTGCAGTAAGCTATGAAACAGTCTAAAGTGGGGATGTCCCGATCAGATCATGTGATCGGAAATTGGCCCTGATCATGTGGTTTCAGATTCGATTGGAATCAGATGTTTACCTCCCAATCCGATCCTGTCTGCAGCTTCCCCAGTGTAAGTGTGAAGCTCGTGGGATACGCGATCGGTGCAGTCTGCAGAGACGCGTTCAGGCGTAGGGGTCTAGTACGCACACATGATGGTGCGCTTGCAGACTGTCTGACCTGTTACATACAGCCCTGTCTATAGTTATGCAGTGGCACAGAGTTAGACCTCTTGACTCCACACAGAAACAGCAAAGTGTGCGGCATGTCATCACTTTGTCGCAGAGACACTGTTGTTAAATGCTGGACAAGTAGAACCCAGAAGCAGCTTTAAGTCAAAAGCGCAAGTATGTCTGTGGTCTGGAGGTATTATAATCTTAATGACAACATTGTAGACGTATCGGATTAGGACTCGGTATGGGTAGATGCTCAAAATCAAATGACTGACTCGAGGGCAGAAAAACCTGATTGCGATATCCCAAGTTTAAAGGCTACAAACCAGTAAAAGGAAAACTTTGTCTTCAGGCTTTTAAAATTTAAAGTAAAAATCAGAATGTGGCAGATGAAGCCTTTTGTTTGGCTTCTTTGGATGCTGTACAGCTGTAACCGTTTGACTAATGACCAGTCAGCCAATCACCAGGCTGCTGCCATGTATCAAGGTTCAGCTGATCAGGGTGGAATGGGAAAGTCCCTTTGTTTGCCTGGACTGCTGCCCGTGTGGTTGGGTGGGCAGAAATCACCATGCAAATGGCACAGGTATGTGTTTTTAGGGTTTTATCCTTTTATCTTTGTGTATGTCTCAAGGCTAGTTTATACTTCTCCGTCTGCGTCAGTACGGAGACACACAACGCCATTATCTGTCGACACAAGAGCTCTCCGACAGGCTCGCAGGACGGACGGAGTCGAGCTCACTTTTCTAACTATCTGTCGAACGAGAGAGAGCGCACGTCTCTGATTGGTCGGCCCCACAACCCGGTAAAGTAGTAGCAGGATCTCACAGAAGCAGAAACGGATCAGTTTGAGGAATGTCTGGCAGAAGGAGTATGAAAGTACAAACTTTTATATAATCCATCGGTGTCCATCAAAGGTTAAACAAGAGCTGCATATTCGCTCATCCGCTGCCTTCTGTTCAGTGGACGGACATTCAACAGATGCCTCTGTTTCCTTCACTCCCGTTTAATTCTTTTTAACAACATTGTTTGTTACCTCAAGATCAATCAGTTACAGCTCAATCAAAATGATCTCTCTGTCGGCCATTACTAAGCTGAAGTAAACAAACTTTGGTTGACCGGAGACGTTACTGCAGAAAAGTTATACGCCCTCTTCTGTCCTGGTGAAGAATTGCTTCACAACACAGATGGAGATGTATAAATCAAAAACGTCTCCGTCCATACGTGTGAGCACAAATGTGCTGTCGGAGAAGTATGAACCAGGGGCGGCTCATTAATATGGGCGATTGGGCGACGCACTACCAAAGGAGAATGAATGAGATCGTTTTTTTATACTTCTAATATCACGGCAGTTCGGATCTACCACTTTGGCCTGCTTGTTTATCTTGTCCAATCAGCTTGAAGCCTTGTTACTTTGTGTCCCGCCCCTTTCTGGGCGATTTCGGCCAGCCTGAGAATCGCCCCCAGTGCTCTCATAGACTGTAATATAAAAGTTTTTTTTTCCGAAAAACAGGGGCTATAGTGCATTGTCTATGGGTTCCGGTGGGGCTCGCACTTGCGTGCTTTCGTCATCGTCACATCTTACGTAAAATCCAGCTAGCGTACATTTGACTGAGCTAGTTTAATCATGGCTATTTCTCCGAGCAACTCCGTTGTCTCTTAATGGATATTTCTTCACAGCTTTGTGGTAACCCTGAGGATTGATTCCATGTGTCCTCCTGATATAATCAACTCAACAGTTGGTGAGTTATTTTTATTTTATTTTGTTAGACCAGGTCCTGCAGGTCTGGTATGAAGTCCGGTTGAAGTAGCGGTCCCTCTGGCCTCCAAGCCAACACCCGCTCACGAGAGAAAGCTCAGTCTCGGTCGGTCCTGGAACCGGGTCAGACCTGGACCCGAGCCGGTCCTGGACCCGGGTCGGTCCTGAGGTTCAGGACCGGCCGAGACCGGGAGGCGGCCACTAATTTTAAATCACTCAGCGGTGTATTTGAGCGCTGAGCTTTCTGTGGTGCGAGCCACAGGTCCAGATCCAACCCGGTTCGGAATGGACTCATCCAGTACCGGGTCATTTTGGACCAGAACCGAGCAGAACCGAATCGGTTCCGGTACCGGACGGGTTCGGAACGGACTCGTCCGCTACCAGGGTCCGGTTTACCGGGTCATTTTGGACCAGAACCAGTCTGAACCGAACCGGTTCTGGTACCGGGCGGGTTCGGAACGGTACCAGGGTCATTTTGGACCAGAACCGGTCCGAACCGAAGCAGTTCTGGTACCGGACGGGTCCGGTTTTAATCAGATCAAATCGGGTACCAAGTGGGTTCAGACCAGACCAGATCAGTCATGATGACGCTAGATATTTGATGTAATCTGATCTCGGTTTACCTTCTTTTAATCACCTCTTGCTTCTAAACTGTGTGGCTGTGGACCTTCAGGATTGAAGATAAAAACATTTTGTGTTCAGGATCTGAAGTCTGGTGCTGCTGCTGCTGACAGCCAGTGTTTTATCAGCAGAGTTTGTGCTTTCAGTAGAAAGATGTGCAAACTTCAATGTGAATATTAAGTTGTGTTTTTGACATTGTTTTGGTCAGGTTATTTTTTTTCCCTGAAACTCTTACCTCTGTTGTGACCACATTGTGGTTGTTGTATTATTATTATTTGTATCTGATTATATTGATATTATTCTAAGGTCTCCTTATGAACACGTTATGATTTCTTTACTGTTTGATGTGTAGAATTAGGCTATAACTGTGTTTGACCTAACAGCACCACATTAGTGAACTGGTGGTAGGGATTTTTACCAGCAACATGTTCAGTCAGATGAAAATATTTTGCTTCATTCCCTGATCTAGTGGTGAGATGTGGGTTTTGGGCATCTGAAAACTGACTTGCAAAAATGTGCCCCACCCCCAAAAAATTTCACCAGCCGCCACTGGTATGAACTAGTCTTCAGGCATGATTGTTGCTGGACGTGGCTCAGGACCAGCTTTAATATGCTCCCTGGAGCCAGTACACGGTGTAACCAGGAGGGGCTGCTGTTCTTTTTGTTCCGGAGGAATGCTGATGACTCTGGACTGCAATCAGTGCCAGACTAGGAGTTCAGTCAGCTCGTTGGAGGCGCTGCTGGTGCTATGCTGCTGCTTCATGTCCGAGTCGGACTGGTGCCAGGTAAATCAGCTGGACTGACCAGGGCCCGAATGAACCACTTGGGGGTTCGATGAACTATAACACCAACGAGGTGACTGTCTGAGCTCTGAGTACTCCAGAGAGTTTGTGTGTAATTTGTTCTCCGTTTTCCAGTTGGAGCCTATTGGCGAGGAGAGGTGAAACTGGACCTTCTGCAGCAGGGGCAGCTGGAGTTTTAATTGTGTGACCAGCACTGTGTGTGTGTGTGCACTGGGAAGTGAGTTATTAAGGGAGCTGTCTGCTGAGCTGCAGGGGTTTTACTCCCTGCTGGTAGGCCTTCACTGCAGGTTTTTTTTTGGTCGAGTTCATTTTGTTAAAAATAAACTTTTGTATAAAAAAGGGGGCACTGGGGATTATTTGTTAAGAGCATATGCAAAGACCAAAACTACCTGTGTGTTATATAGTCTTCCTGAAATCACAACAAACTGACCGTACTGATCTGAAATCACATTGAACAGCGTGAATGAAACATAAGGGTGGACACCCCTTTAGCTTGAGCCTTGAAAGACCAATGAAACTGCTGAGTTGTCAAAAGGGCAGATGTGTCCTTCTCGTAAAAAACAAAAACTTCAAAAGAAAAAGTATTCGTATATTAAAAAAGCACATCAAAAGGCTATATCAATGTAGAGGTGCTGCTACACAGGACAGCCTCTGGCCTCTGTCACTGTGTGGGCTGCGTAGCAGGGTGATTGTCAACGAACCACCAGGCCTCTTCAATGGAGTGCAGCAACTTCTCTTTACCTTTAAGGGTAATACGAAGATGAGAAGGAAATTCCAGTGAAGGCATCAGTCCGCGGTTGTAAAGCTCTGACATCACCTCCTTGTATTCAGCCCACTGATTCAGGACTTCTGGACAGTAATCCTCCACGATTTGAATCTGCTGGTCCCGGTAGTGAAGAATTTCTTTCTGCCGCGCCTCCCTGATGATGAGCTCCTTGGTCTGAAACTTGTGAAACTGGAGAATCACTGGTCGCGGCCAATCACCCGGTTTCAGCACTGGCGATGAGGTACGATGCGCTCTGTCAATTTCTGGAGGAGATGGGAGTATGTCGCCACCAAAGATCTCACGCAGAGCAGTGGCGAAAAAGTCAGTCAGTTTGCCAGTTTCAGTAGATTCTGTCAAGCCAAGTAATCGTAAGTTTTTCCTACAGCTGTGGCCTTCCAAGTTGAGAACTTTAGCAGACAGCTCGGAGTTGGCATCTTGAAGGTTGCTAACTGCTTCTTCAAGCCCCTTGATCCGCTGACTTGCGTCCTTCGACGCCAGCTCAAGCAAGGACAAACGCTGGCCATGTTCTTCCACTGCTAGCCGAACCTGATCGAACTTCACCTCCAGGTGGGTAAAGAAAGATTTGGATTCAGCCTTGAATTCTGCTGCCAGCTCCACTTTGTGTTTGGCTAATAACTCAGCAATGGCGTCCACAGTCAGGTCTAGAGGTGAGTCGTCTTTACTGGACTTAGTCTTCGTGGTATTGGAAGCCATACCAGTATGCTGTATAAAAATAAATGAATGGATTTATTACAATTTTGTGATATTATAACAGTGATGTCATTATACAACTATAAGTTATGAAATAGATCAATTGGAATGGATTGAAGCTTATTTTGTAAATAAAAAACTTAGCAAATATATGCCAAGCTGGTGACTTAGAAAGATTAGAAACGTAGTTTAAAAAAGTTGAGCAGAGCAACAACACATCTACTCCATGAGGCGTCTTACAGTCAAAATGACTCTTAAAAGGGTTTAACAAAAAAATACAACAATAGTAAGTTAATAACCAGTCATTTTAGAATGCGATAAAAGAGAAGATATATGTGTCATCTGTGTGCATTGTACTTACATCGGACTGAGTAAAAATCGGTGTAACGTCGTTTCTGTCAGTCACCTTGATGATTACTTTAGTATTTCCACTCAACCCTTCTCCCTCGAGGTCTGCAGCTTGTACCACCAGTGTGTACTGAGGGTATTTCTGTTGAGGAAAGGGGGGGAGACAATCAACAGTAAGTACTAAAAAGTTTACAGACTATGTTAGCTAACAATTCAAAGGAAGTAACTTTGTGGACCGGATCGCCCAGATCCATTAAAGGTGTGGTTTACTCAAAAACCTTTTTTTTTCCCCAGTTTTTTTTTTTTTTTAATTATTATAATAGGTCACCCTGAGCATTTCATGCAGGCTGAAAATGAAAACGATCTTTTCCCTGGTTCTCTAGGGATTTTAAAAAGTAGTTTTATCCGGTTTTAGCGCTAGGGTTTGAAACTGCTTGCAGATGTATCAAGAATCAAGATCACTTTATTGTCATTGCATCAGCGTCCCAACACAACGAAACTCAGTTTCAGTACAGCTGTTCCAAGATTCAGACAAACAACATAATACAAAACAGGAAACAGTTGTACGTCACAATGCAAGTTTGCATATACGTATGGTCTCGCCCATCTTGGCTGGCCCCACCCCACAGACAGGCCCGGATAATGTACAAGCTAAATAAAGCTTGATAGCCTAGTAAACTAGACCGTGAGTTTTGATCTGCAGACTTTCCACATATCCACTATCCACATTTATAGGCTTGCTTGCCAGGCTAATGGCTAGAGCCTTGGTGCCTTGTGTGGTCTGGGAACCCCATTGGCTAGTAAAAATTATATTATTTTATTTTAATTTAAATGACCCACAAAGTCAAAGAAACAGAACCAAATCATAACAACTGATCAGTAGTCTGGTCTAAGACACTGCCTCTGGTGTGGGAGACCTGAGTTCAAGTCCTGGTTTGATTTTTACATTTTTCTACAGAAAGGGGTTTCTTTGCACCGAGGAGGAGAAAGCTTTTAGGAGCAGCTGTTGGGTAAGTTTTTAACATATTTTTGCTGCGATATTAGCAGTTATTCTGAGGTCTTTGTGGTTAGCCACACAAGCTAATGTTAACATAGTAACTCCTACATACTACAGTCTGCTTTCACCTCGGTTTGGGTATCACCGCAGAACGCTCTGAGCTTTTAGGAGAAAATGTAAGTTCACATGTAGGTACAGTATTACTATTCTGAAACATTCATTGACAAATGCTGAGGAAGCGGTTCTTCTAATTTTTCCTTCGCCCTTAGCTTAGTAAACTACACCGTCAGTTTATCCACATATATAGTCTGGCTTGCCAGGTTATTTAGCGGATTCAGGATCAAATACCTAAGGCCAATCAGAAGCGAGGGTTGTGCATATCATTAATAATAATGAGGACTGCTGTTGCAAACATACGAATCAGCAAATTCTTGCATCATAAAATAGAAGCATCATAGCTTTTTTCTTTATAAAAATGACTCATAAGGCATTGATTTACACTAGAGAACACTGCAAATGTATAAGAAAAATGAGTAAACCACACATTTAGGATTTCCTGGTTCTGCCTCACACACAGGACCATGTCTCATCCAGAGACTTCCTATCTGTCAAGTGTTTTTTTGTGTGTTTGCCTCAGCACGGTTCATTAAAAATCCTCCACTTTCACAGAATTTGTTTCACATTAAATAACATGGCTGACGATTCAAAACCATTAAATGGTGGACAACTTAAACTAAAGCCTTGTTCTGTGAAGTCTCACCTCTCTGTCCATCTGTCTACTATTGACTCTGATGGCTCCTGTGACTGAGTTGATGGCAAACATGTTTTCAGAAGGTAGAATTGGATCCTGGCTCATGATACGGTAGCGGACATCAGAGTTTTCCAAATTTGGTGCATCAGCATCTGTAGCATTAACCTTAAGAATCTCAAAATCTGGAGGACACAAAAAAAAAAAGCAGTGATTGGTTAGAGTGGAAACTTGAACAAGACACTTCAACACATAATTAAAAGATGAATTTACAAACACACAAACAACAGTTGTGTCATTCAACAATTCTAAACTTTCCGTCTGTTCTTGTGGAAAAACTTGTTTGGACTGAATTAGTTTGAAGGAAGGCGAGTTCCTCATCAGCTGAGATGTAAAAGGCAATTTATGCCGTTACGCTGAAGTTCAAAAACTCGTGACTTTTCAAATAAGAAAATGTAGATGTTGTTAAAATGGATTAATTTAACCCCAAAGACCTGACCATGCAACAAATAGATGCTTTGCAATCTTCGTCTCTCTCTACTCCTCAGATTAAGAACGCCACAGCTGCTGGTCATACCGTGTTATTTGAAGAAACAGTCTTTTAAACAAAGCAGCTGATGTTGAATTAGTGACTTTCTGCTTCCTCAGGGATGACAAACATCTTTAACTCGGTATGAAGGAATGTTTGGGTCATTCTGAAGAGGCTTTATATCAGTTATTTATTTATATTAAAGACTGCACCCACCAAAGACATCACTCAAAGGGGATGGAGTCTCTAGAAACAGGAAGTAGTCTTTAAGTGATGTCACCAGTGGGTGTGGCCCTTACTGTAGATAAATAACTGATAGAATCCAGATATCCCTTTTAAGTCGACGAGAACTACCAAAGTGTTTATTTAATCTGTAGAAAGAGTTTTAACGTAGTTCAGAGGTCTAATCCTCTCGTCCAGTCCACGTTTCAGTGTTCATACTGTAGTTAGGTAATGAAACGACTTGACCTGATGAGTCGATGGTGTGTGAATGCATGTGTAGAGAAAAGAGAAGTGCATATTTTTCATCTAAAGGTCTTTGATTATTACCTCATTTTATATTATTATATTATCATCTGTGTTTACGCAACCTAAAAAAAAGACCAAAATATTCACATCGATATTGAAGAAATCTAAACTTTACCCATTGGCGAGGATTCAGGAACTGATGCCATGTACGTGGACTGAGTAAAAATGGGCTTGTTGTCATTCTGGTCAATTACATAGACTATAATGTCCATAGGAGCCTCTGCGTTTTCTAAACCTCCTTCGACCACAGCATATGCTTGGAGCTAGACAGAGAAGAAATGATCATTTATCATAAAAGCAAGACTTTCAGCACATTTTCAAATAACCTTTTCCTCAAGAAATCACCCAGCAAAACTTTGTTTTATCTTAAATATATTTATATAAATGTGACTCCACATCAAAAACAAAGTGTATTAAAATACCAGAGAACAAACTTACAATGTATCTGTCTTGTTTTTCTCTGTCGAGTCTCTCAGTCACGTACAAGGATCCAGTGTTTCTGTCCACGGTGAACAGATCAACAGGAGGCTGATCAGCTCCTGGACCACCGATGCCGTAAATGATTTTCCTCCTTTTATCTTCATCAGAGCGAAACTGGACAAAACATGATTAAAATAAAGTAATTTAACAAACACACAAAAACACTGATGTAAACAGAGCAGGGTAAGGGAATAAAAGGGTTAGAAGAACATTTTGTATCATGATTATTGTATATTAAAAAAAACAGAAAAAATGAGCAGTGCACTCACCATTTAATAAATTATATAAATGACAAACATGTACAGGGTTGACTATAGTCTGCAGGACATCCAGATTTAAGCTTGTTGTGTTTTTGTGAACACATTATTTTAGGAAGCTTCACATGATAAATGAATGTTTGGGTCATTCTGAAATGACTTCTGTCAGTTATTTTATCTACTGACCCTTTGCACCAACGTGACCCGATCACTAGGGATGCACGATCAACTTTTTTCACTCCCGATACCGATATCAGAGGTTTAGTATCGGTCGATACCGATCCGATACTGATACAGAAAAACCACGCTGTAGTACCTAATGAACTATTTCTCACTATGTGAAAAAAACTGGGATCATCCTTTTTGCAGGGCAACATATTTTTTCCTATTTAAAAAAATATTAAAATATAAAAATGTACAGAATAAACATTTATTTTATAGCTGTGCACTAGTACAGGTATTCTAAACAAACCAACAGCTTCATAAGGTTTGTAAAACACTGTAAGTGAATGGTACCTAATAGCATGCTAGTAGGTACCATTCACTTAGTGTTTTATGCTAAGCTAATGCTAAAGGAGTATCGCCGGAGGTGAATATCCACCTGCCGGATCAGGAAAACGGCTGGGCTGTTTACAAATTGTTTTTGCCCACTTATCTAACTGAGGAATATGGCAATAGACAAAAAATAACTTCCCGGTGGAGTATCCCTTTAAAGAGCTGAAATTGAGGGGAAAACGATATCTGCACTGGCTTTGATGAGAAATATTAAAAATAAACATCAATCTGCTTTACAGTGAGTTTGTGCAACCGTGCAAACAGAAATTAAACATCCATTATATAAATCAACTTCACTAGCTAGCTTGGTAAACAAAATAAAAACAATCAGAGATCATCCCAGCTTGACTAGTTTTTTCACCACACATCCTATCAGTGATCTGATCAAGCAGATTTCTCAAGCTCAGCCTTAAGCATCAGTGGCAGCAGGTTTTTGTTTAGGAACGTGAAAGTTTCTGCTCTGTCAGCTGTGAGTCTGTTTCAGTTGGATCAGGGTTTTAAGTGTCCGACAACCAGTCGCACATGCAACCGCATCACTCTCAACATGCTGTGACAGGCTTGTCTCGTCTTGCAAATAAATCTGAGTCCTCCTGAAGAATCAGAGCTGAATCAGGATGTCTGAACACCAGTGAACATTAGAACATTTGCAAAGTTGACATTTACTTCAGGACTAATAATTTGCATTTGTTTTATTATTAAATTAGCATTTAGTCATGCAGTCAAGATGGGATTAGCATATGTTTTTAAGAATTGAACAAGAAAGTAATAACTATTAATATGTCAGCATTGGAAAAACAGAACAGTAACTAAACATTTATTATTAAACAGTTACAGGTAACACTGCTGCTGCCAATGCATTCATGTCCATCTTCATGTTTTCAGATGGGCTGAACATGAGTTCCATCCAAATGCAGCTCAGCCAACCATGGTAAGGCAATCAACCTAAGAAGTGTTCAAATACGCATTTTTATATTTATAAAATTTGATCAAAAGACTAAAAGTATAGTGATATCTACAATTACAGAGTAAATGTTTCTGTTGTTCTGTTCTGTTGTTGTTAATTAGTAATATAGTTTTCCTCTAAATACATTTATTCAACGCCGTTTGAATGTGCTTCTGTGATGATGATTGTTTTCTGAGGTCTCTGAAACATTTCTCTGTCGTTTTTGTCAGGGAGGTCAGCAGGTGTGAAGGTCCACATCAAAGGGAGCTGCTGTCAGTGCTGCCAAGGTCGAACCCTCTCTAGAACTCAATCACGTTTTAACATTAAATGTCTTGGTGCAGAAGTAATGACTAAACAGTGTAAATTGTAGTACTTCTTTCTTAAAGCTTGTTTTATATAATGATGTTAATGTCAATTATGTCTTCTACAGAAAATAATTAATCTTGGGTTGTCAGTTAAAGCATCCACTGCCATATATTTTTTCTCCAAGTCCTTTAAAACTTTAACATCTGAGCAGAGCTCTTGCATGAGGCATCCCCATGCTAGCATGCAGAGAACCACAGAAAAAGTTCTTAATGGGTCTTCTACTCTGGTTTTCTTTACATGGTAAGCATAATAATAAACCACTGTAAACCTGCTGGTATGGATCAGTGTATTACATAAACATATTTTAATCTATAAATATGATCTGCAGCCTAAACAATGTCTTCTACATTGTGTTTGGATTCTCGCTTCCCTCTCTAATTTAAAACTGTGATAAATGTTGTTCCTGCCGCCACTGAAGACAAATACTTTGATAACAAATGACCACATCATCGCCTGTCAAGTTCAAAGCGTGAAGTAACTTTCTCTTTATACGCTTTGTTAAGGAGGACCACATTCACTGGTGACATCACTAAAAGTGGGTGGAGTCTCTAGAAACAAGAAGTTGTCCTCTGATCTGAGCAATAATCAGTATTAGTCAGATTAGGAAAGTATCTGCTGCAGATTAGTGACAAATTATCAGCAAATTTTTTAAAGATTTGAATTAATGAAATAACTTCATTGCTGATTTGATGCAGTGTGTATCATAGAGGGACTTTGTTTTGGTGCAAACAGTCGATAATAAAATAAAAAGGGGACAAAGAAAGAAGAACAAAAACAGAAACAGCAAAAACCTTTTTCCTCTTACCTGAGCCAGTTTTGCAGGATACGGTCCTCTGAAGTTCTCAGGAAAACTGAGTGGGGGGATGATCCAGGCCCTCTTCCTCCTAACCAGTCCTCCACCTGACTTTGGGAAATGCAGAATGGGTACCTGAGGATCTGCTGTCCCCTAAAAAAACAATAAAACAGAATAAGAGAAAACACTGTCAGTTTAAGCCTGGACTGTAAAACACGTCCTAGAATAGAAGAGATACACGTTTCTGCAATTCTTACCAAACATTGTCACCTGATTTGTAGTGACATTTTGCTTGTCAAACTTTTTGTCAAACCAAATGACAAGAAAAAACTATGAACAAAATGCTGACCTGATTCAGACCAGAGGAACCAAATCGTTGATGAGAAACTGACCTGAGGGCTCATGCAGTCTGGCCAAGTATATGTGATCATGACTTTGTTAAAAAAAAATTCTGCTGCACATTTAGAAACAACACAGTCGACCAAAGTGTTTCACAAGTTATAATAGGCAAGAAAACCCATCAAATAAAAGTAAATATAAGTTTCGTGGTTATAAATATGACCACAAGGCGGCAGTATCTCACTGCAAAAAGTGTCTGCAGAAACACAAAAGGTTTTAACCTGTACAGGACTAAGAAGATCTGACAGGAAATGAAAGCTTTCATGATTTCTAAACCTACCTCAGGATTAGCCTCAGAGCCTCCCTCAGTAGGGCTGAGCTGCTGGTTGTGATCATGGACTTCATGGTGATGCTCAGGGTTTTGGTTGTGGTTTCCATGGTGATGTGCACGATGCAGCAACCTGACAGGAACAGTCATTTTCTGACCTTGTGAGTCCCACGAGTGGACGAAGAAGTCCTTGTGTCCCTCATGGAGAGTAACTGGTCTCTTTACCTGCAGGAGGGAAAGATCAGACGTCATCAGCCGGTGCAGTGTACCGGGGCCCACGGGCCCCAGAGAGGGCCCCTCTGTCAATGATATTAATCTACCAATGGTGTTTCTGCCATCAAATCGACAGTAACTCTTATATCCGAGCCAGGATCACAGTCAGGGAGTGACGAGGGAGATTTATGGGTGTCACTGTCAATAACGGCTTCTGCTGTGAAAAATTATCCAGAAAGTGAACATTTTTCAAGAGAAATAGACAAGTGAGCATCCAAACCCATGAGTTTAGTACGTGTTAAGGCGCTAATCATGATGGAGTGTGACCTGGAAAAACTTTAGAGAACCAGAGTTTACTGGGCCATGCAGTTACAGCATGTCTGGATGAATAATCAGATCAGACTGGAGGTTAAAAAAAATACAGATAAATCAAAACCTTTTTAAATTAAAATGGTTAAGTTGATTTTTGTTAACCTGAATTTTAAACTTTTACCTTAATTTCAAGGTAAAAAGAACCACAAACCCTCACTAACTTTAATGATGAGCTCCATTCAATAAACCTGACTATACTTAGTAAAGTACTAAGTAAATAAATACAGTATTAAGTAAATGAATATACTTTCAGCATTTCTGAAGAAAGACCTGGGTCCAATTCTTGTTTCTGTTCAATGCAAATTTATTTTCACGACCAAGAAACCAGAAAACAATCAGCCAAAAAAATAAACAACAACAATTTTTATTTTAATCAAGGCAACCTATCAGACCCTTTTATGTCTTGTATCTACAAAGATTTACTGATCCTTTCCTACAGAAACTAACACTTTGTTCTGCTCGGTTAAATTTGACGTTTATTATATTGTTGACTACCTAAAAGTGAAATAAAATCACAATAGAATCTTTTTTTCTTCTTCATGTTTCAATTCAAATTTTTGTGACTGAGGACTTACTTGGTGATTTTTGCCCTCTGTCTTGAAAAAATTGGACATCACTGGTTTAATTTCTGAATGTGGCCCTCAGAGGACTTTATTAAAAAATGTGCCCCCTAAGGTTCCCCACCCCTGCCTTAAAGGCTCACGTGGCGCCTTTGTTTTCTGACAAACATTAGATTTTGTTACTGTTGATTTTTTATTTATTTAAAACATTCAGCTAGATATCAGTACAATTCTCTAGGAACAGGAAGTAGTCATCTGACTGGAGCAATACTCATGACTAATCAGACTGATTACAAATTGGCAGCTAATATTCAGGAATTTTAACTTGATGCATTAAACCTGTTTTTAAACCTCTACATTTTCTTTAGTTTATGGTGTTTGTGCAGCTGCAGCAGCACGTACAGTGGAATTCAAATGTCTTTCATCTTTTTAATGAAACATAAATGGTCTCATGCAAAAATGTAGATGTTTACAAAGAGGTACTTAAACACTTGAACTCACCGTTATGACTTTTATAGAGCAAGACTTTTAAATACAAGAAAGGTAGCTGCCAATTTGTCACTGATCTACAGCAGTGTCTCTACACTTTTGCCCAAATTAAATTCAAACACTTTTTTTTTTTTCATGATTTGCACATAAAATAGACATTTGAATTCAACATCTCACGTCCTCGTCTCATTAAACTAAATGTTATTACAACCTGTTTCAGCTACAGGTTTTAGTAAAAATGAACTGATTTAGATTTTAAGGGCCGATTTCTGACCAACTTGAACTTTTTATAGAAATAAAACCGTTTGTATGAGTTAGCGCTTAGTGACACTGAGTTCAAAACAAATCGGGTTTTTGAGTTTCACGCCCATCGATCAAAAATTAAATCAATTATGCTGAAAATTTGCTGACTCACAACAGATTTTTGGGTGCAACATCATTAAAATTAAAGCATTTTCAAGCTCCGTAAGAACCCTGTTGATCTGAGTAGCCATGGGTATTGCTCCAGTCAGAGGACTGCTTCCAGTTTCTAGAGACTCATCCTACTTTGAGTGATGTCATCAGTGGTTGTGGATAGATAACTGATAGAACAACACTTCAGAATGACCCAAACATCCATTTAAGCATCAGAAACAGGTATCAGATCTGTTAATAAGGTTAAAAAATCCTGATCTGTAACAGAACTGAGCCAAAACCCAGAAAATCTAAAGAGTTTGAGGTGAAAATTAAACAATTTAGAATAAGTTTATTTACAGTGTATTACTCACAATTAAAGTGCCATCTGTCTGCACCATAAAACGATTGTCATCAGTGGTGAAAAGAAATCTGGTTCGGTCTGTGCAGTCAGTGAATCCAACTGGGAAAAACAGAAAAAAATGTATATTTATTACAAATAAACACAGAAGTTGAATGTATATTTGTTCACGCAGCAGGAATAGAGTTGATGCTTTGTAAGAGCAGAGGAAGTCTCAATGATTATGTTGTTTTGTCACTGTCAAAAACAGGTTTTTTTTCTTTTATAATTTGAGCTGATGTTATTGTTTTTGTCTTCTGTGTATGGTGAGAGAGTGTAAGTGTATTTTATTGTAAATATTGTGGATGTTGATGTGGGTTGGACCCCAGGAAGAGTAGTTGCTGTGAGAAGCAGCAGCTAATGGGGATCCATAAATACTGTAAATCAAATCAAATCAAATCAGCAGTAATAAAGGGACGTATAAAAGTCACTAGTGTACCCACTGTGGACAGCTTTCTAAACAGTTTCTATTTGGAGAAATAGTTTTCATCCTTCAGGAATGGATGAGCTAAGTGATCTTAAATCTGCATCAACACGTACAGCAGCCTAAAAACCCGTGTGCATTAAAGAAGGACTTGAGTTTCTTGTTTCACTCATACCTTTGCCCAGCCGTGAGCTTTGACCCAAATGTTTTCTGCTCACTTTGAAGATCAACAAATCAGACTTGAATCCTGGAACACATGACGACTCCTCAGCAGCCAGCAGGACTGAGGCCTAGCAGAGGAGGAAGAGGCTTTATCAGACAAGCTTCAACACCTTTATTAAAACTTAATGACTATGAAACAAATGTTTATCAGAAAAATGTTCCTTTAAATTTGAATTCTTCCTGTGTATTCCCATCAATATTAATTTAGGATTTATTTAACCTACAGAGAAAACAAACCATATATTGTCACTTTATAAAGCTTGATTTACTACCTGAAAATAAAAATATAAAAGGTCTTGTTATAGCTTCACTCTAGGGTTGAAAATTATGAATTCCATTCAGTGAGTGCCTCCTAAAGGGTTCAGAATTAAAAGTATCCATTTGTTTCCCTCCCCACCACCGTGGTCATTTAGATACATTTATTTTCAGAAGATGTGCTGCTGCCATTCTGTCTGTCTGTCAGTGAGTAAATAAATCACAGCTGCTCTCGGAGGCAGGAGGAAACAAACTTTGCTTATAGCTGAGAGGAGTTTGTGTCTAACATTTAAAAACATTATTCATTATTTTTACATGGGCTGCATCTTTTGACTTCAACCAAACTAAGAAATTAATTTATGGGGGGACGAATAAATTGCTCTTAAAAAAACGGGCAGCGATGGGCTCAGACTATCACCAGTAGTCGATAGATTAGTCTGATCACCCAACCCTAACTGCCATGGCAAAATAAAAGCCGCCACACATTCAGAATAAAGTTTATAAAAATGTTTTACTATATGTTAAAATAATGTAAAGCATCTCTCTCTCTCTCTGTGTGTGTGTGTGTAGTGCAAAGGTAGGTACAGAAGCAGGGCTCTAGACTGCGACCAATTTCGCAAAGGTGGGACAAAAAGAAATCCAACCAGCTTTTCGGGAAAAAAAAAACTCTTTGCGACGCTGAAAGTCTCCCTGTGGTTCAGACATTATTTCGATCAGAGTACAAATCTTAAATGGGTCACATCAACGTCTGAATGAAGCAAGGTCTGAGGCGGGGGGAGAATTACATCACTAAACTCTGCAGAATGACCTCAGCTGAGGGAAGGGGGGGCACCACAAATCATTTGCGCTTAGGGCACCCAAATGGCTAGCAACGGCCCTGTGGATGTGTATTTCTCTCCGTGACTCATCCCGCTGTCGACTGAGTGCGCGAGCCGCGAACACACCTGAGGCCGGACGAGCTCGCGCTGCACCAGATTACAACGAGCCGCTCAGATAACGGGCTCGTCCCGGTCCGGAGCGGCTCGATGGCCAGTCCAGCCCTGGTTTGAGGGGGCAGGATTTTCATTTGAGGGGGTAATACCTCCTCTTGCCCCAGCCCGGGGCAGAGACGACACCAAACTTTAGTTTTAAAAATAGTTTGTTTACGTTTTTTAGTTTAACCTCATCGCTTTAGAACACTAAATAATATGGAAGCCCATTTCCGCCATTTTGAAAAAAATATTTTTGATACTTATCTCATAATTATGAGATAATAAGTCATAATAATGAGATGCTAAGTCATAATTACGAGATACTAAGTCATAATAATGAGATACTATCTCATAATTATGAGATGCTAAGTCATAATTATGAGATACTAAGTCATAATAATGAGATACTAAGTCATAATTATGAGATACTAAGTCGTAATAATGAGATACTAAGTCGTAATAATGAGATACTAAGTCGTAATAATGAGATACTAAGTCGTAATAATGAGATACTAAGTCGTAATAATGAGATACTAAGTCATAATAATGAGATACTAAGTCATAATTATGAGATACTAAGTCATAATAATGAGATCCTAAGTCATAATAATGAGATACTATCTCATAATTATGAGATGCTAAGTCATAATAATGAGATACTAAGTCATAATAATGAGATACTATCTCATAATTTCGACTTAGCACCAAACCAGTAATTCTCAAAGTCTGGGCTGAAATCCGGATCAGGACTGCACAGCCGTTTCATCTGAATCCAGCGTGTTATATTATAATGCATTTATGTTACGAGATCTATGTTTAAGTAGACCCAAGAAACTTTTATTTTTTATATATAGTTCTTTTATTTGGTCAAATATGACATATTTTGGACTTTTCAGGTGCTCTTGACCTGAATCCAGATCCGATCCGGATCAGCCTCTTACCATCGCTTGTCTGACGTTCAGCAGCTCCTGTTAGCAAAGAGCTAAAGTCATGTAGGATCGGTCCGGCTTGTTTTTGTTGTCAACTACGTGATTTTATGGTTCTATTTGGTCAGTTTTCAGACTCCTGTAGTGAGTCTTTCCTCAAAACGCAACCAGCGAACTATCTAAGGGACTTTTCTGCTGTTTTTAG
Source organism: Callopanchax toddi (assembly GCA_006937965.1). NCBI lineage: Eukaryota > Metazoa > Chordata > Actinopteri > Cyprinodontiformes > Nothobranchiidae > Callopanchax > Callopanchax toddi. The sequence continues at coordinate 432,794 of SSNR01000193.1, forward strand.
AGACTTTTGGAGATCTAAATGGTTTTCTATGAGCCGCGACTCTTCAGGTCTACTAACAGACACAGAGACCCGAATCCTCTGTCGGTGTTTCTAACAGCTGTAGAGCTGTTTATGTTGCATCACCGTGGTTTTATGTAAACCTGCAGTAAAAATCCAGGAGACATTGATTTAGTCTTGGCCTGAGCTCAGAGTCCTGAAGCATCCTGGAGCATCACAGCTCCATCTGATCATCACAGCTTACTCTGGAGTTTCATCATGGAAACCTGATTAACTTCATCACTTTTCATGTCTGAACAAATACATTGTTTTCAAACACAAAACAAACCGAACTTATAGTAACGTTTATATTTAAGTTAACAGGAATGAGTACCTTTTCTTAGTTTTTCATTCAGATTGTAGTAGTAGTACCAGTAGTAGTAGTAGTTATTTTATTCAGTCATGAAAGTAATTCTTGTTGACAGAAGCATCCTGCATATATATATATATATATATATATATATATATATATATATATATATATATATATATATATATATATATATATATATATATATATTATTCATATACATACACATACATATATCTATAAACATTCATAACATCTACATACATATGTAGGTTACATACACATAAACACTTGCACATACTATGACTGAACAGGTTTAGGCAGAAGCAAAAGCTTATATTATTATTATTGCATAACCCACTGACAAATCAAATACTATATCTCCTCAATGTGATGATAAATGTGTGATAAACACATAAGTCACACTAGTACCTTTCAACAATATTTTTACTGACAAGTATTTGAAAACTAAAAATGAAGTTGCTGTTTTGAATTCTAATTTAGCCTCATTCCGAAATTATACTCTCATAATAGAAATACATCTCCTTTAATACTTTCTTATCTTTTGAACCATAAACTTACAGACACCTCTCAAATCATAATTACTCTTCCACATTAAGAACATTTCATGAAGTGACATTAATTTTGTTTTAAACATGAATTGCATAGTTTTATATAGATCCTCTAATTTCATAACCTGTAAATTTAAAAACAATGGATCAGTATGAGTATATGTAATCTTATTTATAACTCAAATGGCCTTTTTTGTACATTGTTAAAAATTAATTTTAGGTTTGTTTTGGAGGTTGAGCCCCATTTTTCTATACAGTATGACATGTAAGATTGAATTAGTGAGCAATAAATTAAACAAAAAGCCTTGGAGTTTAATAAATCTTGAACTTTATAAAGTATTCCCAGTAATTTAGATATTTATCCAATAATATCGTTCAAATCTTGTTTCCATGATAGGTTATAAATTATAATCAATGACAACTCCAAGGAATTTTGTTTCTAAAAGTCCTTCGATTTCAGTATTTGAAATTTGTAATATAAACTCCACATTATTTACTTTTTGATTTCCAAATATCATGAATTTAGTTTTTTTAATATTCCGTGATAATTTATTCACATCAAACCAAGATTTTAGTACTTCCAACTCTTTTCAGTTCTCTTTAAAAGTTAAATATGCTGCTCACACAGATACAGTGTTAGAAGAGCCCCAGTGGTCTGTAACCTGTGGCTCCAGAGCCACATTTGGCCCTTCTAATACTATACATTATATCTGAGTGAGCATATTTATGGATACGTATGTTTGTGTAGGTATAGATATTTATGTATGTGCATAAATATACTGTATAGAGAGAGGATGTGTCAGGTTCTGTGTTGGGTGTGTCTCTCCTTCTCTCTCTCTCTAGGGTGTGACAGGCACAGCTGGGTCGCATCAGCAGCTAATCAGGAACTGCTTAAAAGGCTCAGAAGCCTGCGCTGGATTGTTTTGCTCGCTTGAGTGAGTGATCAGGCCTTTCTCTCTCACCTAAACTGCATTATCAGTAAAATACCTGGCTGTCTCTGCATTGTTTTCCCCCACTAGAAAAATTGCTCTCCTGTGTAACCTGAGAACCTCAGCTAACTCCAGTCACACCGGGACCCCAGCTCCAGCCGTTTGCCTGTCCACCCTACAGACACACCTGACCTTCCACCCTGTTACCGGACTGGAACCTCCTCCCTTCAGACCACTGCGGCTTCTCTGACAGTAAGACCCTCTGGCAACCTTTCATCATCCTTTCTCCACGTTCTCTGGACAATATTAACCTCTTCACTCCTCCCCTTAGTGCTTTCCTGTGAAATCCAGACCTCCTGAATCCAGGCTCCATTGGAACTCCAGCCCTCACTACTTTAATACATCTTTAAACTCATTCTGCTGTGTTGTGGTTGTTGCCGCTTTAAGATCCGTCTGTCTCATCATGACAGGATGCTTTCGTCTACACCAGTTCATGACTGAATAAAATAAATACTATTACTACTACTGATGCTATTACTACTACTACTACTACTACTACTACTACTGCTGCTACTACTACTACATTTTCAACAAATATGGGATAAACTAATCTTGCTCTGCATAATCCTAAACAAAAATGTGTAATATTCTCATATTGGACATTATAACTCATTCATTCTTTTGTCGAGCACTTATACATTTTTATAAAGAAAAACCATCACATTATTTAAAATCACCTATAAAGCGTTAGAATTTACCTCACTGGCTTTTTAAAAAAACATTCTAAATGCCTTGGGTTATTTGTTTTTATGTGTTTTATGTAGCTGTCTTTTATCATGTACAGCACTTTGGGTTGCATGAGCAAAAGTAAATGTGCTTTATAAATGAACTTGACTGAGTTAAAAATGTGTAATGAAGTGTCTAAAGGACCAATATTTCATAACATGTTTTTGGTTAAAATTTTGGCTGTTTTTATCTAATTTTGGTGATGAAATATGAGAAGCAACATGCTAGTATTGTTCTGTGAAAACCACTTGCATTTATTGGAACAATCTGAATGAAAAACTAAAAAGGTACTCTTTCCTGTTAACTTAAATATAAACGTTACTATAAGTTCGGTTTGTTTTGTGTTTGAAAACAATGTATTTGTTCAGACATGAAAAGTGATGAAGTTAATCAGGTTTCCATGATGAAACTCCAGAGTAAGCTGTGATGATCAGATGGAGCTGTGATGCTCCAGGATGCTTCAGGACTCTGAGCTCAGGCCAAGACTAAATCAATGTCTCCTGGATTTTTACTGCAGGTTTACATAAAACCACGGTGATGCAACATAAACAGCTCTACAGCTGTTAGAAACACCGACAGAGGATTCGGGTCTCTGTGTCTGTTAGTAGACCTGAAGAGTCGCGGCTCATAGAAAACCATTTAGATCTCCAAAAGTCTCTAAAAACAGCAGAAAAGTCCCTTAGATAGTTCGCTGGTTGCGTTTTGAGGAAAGACTCACTACAGGAGTCTGAAAACTGACCAAATAGAACCATAAAATCACGTAGTTGACAACAAAAACAAGCCGGACCGATCCTACATGACTTTAGCTCTTTGCTAACAGGAGCTGCTGAACGTCAGACAAGCGATGGTAAGAAGCTGATCCGGATCGGATCTGGATTCAGGTCTAGAGCACCTGAAAAGTCCAAAATATGTCATATTTGACCAAATAAAAGAACTATATATAAAAAATAAAAGTTTCTTGGGTCTACTTAAACATAGATCTCGTAACATAAATGCATTATAATATAACATGCTGGATTCAGATGAAACGGCTGTGCAGTCCTGATCCGGATTTCAGCCCAGACTTTGAGAATTACTGGTTTGGTGCTAAGTCGAAATTATGAGATAGTATCTCATAATTATGACTTAGCATCTCATAATTATGAGATACTATCTCATTATTATGACTTAGTATCTCATAATTATGACTTAGCATCTCATAATTATGAGATACTATCTCATTATTATGACTTAGTATCTCATAATTATGACTTAGCATCTCATAATTATGAGATAGTATCTCATTATTATGACTTAGCATCTCAATATTATGACTTAGTATCTCATTATTATGACTTAGTATCTCATAATTATGAGATACTTAGTATCTCATAATTATGAGATAGTATCTCATTATTATGACTTAGTATCTCATTATTATGACTTACTATCTCATAATTATGAGATGCTAAGTCATAATAATGAGATACAATCTCATAATTTTGACTTAGTATCTCATAATTATGAGATAGTATCTCATTATTATGACTTAGTATCTCATAATTATGAGATAAGTATCAAAAATATTTTTCAAAATGGCGGAAATGGGCTTCCATAAAATAAAACTAAAAAGTATAAGGAATAATTAAAATGAGGTGCTCCATGTTAAATTAAAGCAGTTTATTAACATACTTATTTAAATTAAATAAAGTTTAATGAGTCGAAATCTTTGAGGAAAAACATTAAAATCCCCCAAAGCGTCGAATCGAAGCAGTTTGTTGAGTTTAACTGGGTCTAATTGTGGAAGTTTTACCTGAAAAACGACGAATAAAAGGGTCCAAACGGCGACCCGAGCGGTCCCCATGTCTCTAGTCCCGAGTCCGCGACCAGAAAACCGGATTAAAAACTAAAAGTTCCACAGTATTGCTCCAGAACCTCTCCTCTCTAAGTCTGAACGGTCAGCCTGGCAACTCGCTATATACTTCAGCGTCATGACGTCAGCTACTGTCGCAGACCGAGCACACCTGAGGCAGAAAACGGAACTGAGAAATAATCCCCCTTGCCCGTTTTCTTTTAATTACTCTTCATTAAAGATCATTAGGAAGTTTAAGAATCATCTCACAACAAAGTGGATAATTATTGTTTTAAGTTACTTTATTTCTCATCTTATGCTTCTTGTTTATCTTTTCTTTAATGAGCCCCCCTAGCTTGCTTTTAATATTTAGTTTATAAGTCCTCCATGAGAGTTTTTGTTTAATGTTCCATACATTGCTCTGAATTTTGTTTTGTTTTTAAAAAACAGAAACCGGGACTGAAACTTGTGTCACCGTTACATCACGGAAATAAAAAACAAACAATCAACACCAAAGATAAACAGCAGGGAGACAGCCGCAAGGTCATGTTTAACCTTTTAATAAATATTCTTTTAGTTGTGTAATTTTTTTGTTTTAGTTCAATCAATGCATGTTTCAATAAATATAATGACTTACTAAGTAGTTGACCTGCCAGGTGTTGGGTTATGGTTTTATTGTGTTTTATAAGTGTGTGTGCATTAGGCATCACCCTAAAGTGCTGCTTCAGAGTCCAGTTGTGTTATATGAGCCTATACTTAGCTTAATGTTGGTCCAGAACTCTGCAGCAAGGCTCCTCACTGGAGCAAACAGAACAACTGTCTGCACTAGTTGAATATGGCAGGTTTTTGATGAAGGTACTAATCATGATACTCCATCTGGTGGCTTTAAAGACAGAAGTGGTTTGTAATATTATTCTACAAGGTTTTCACATGAAGAGCTGTTTTAACAGAGAAGGAGAACTCTGTTTTAGTGATCTCTAAAACCATTCCTTATTTAGATGACTGACATAAGAGAAATTTGCACCATTTCCCAGACCTTTGGACAGACCTAAAGTACAGTACTTTATTGTTTTATTTATTAATTTTAAGTACATTTTCAGAAGGGTTTTAAAAGATTTTCACTGTGTGGAAACACCCTGTATGGGTGAAATTTATATATTTTTTTTGCAGGGCTGTGTTCAAACTGACCCACTTTCTTGTGACACTTCTGCTTCGTTTCCATTGCGGGATCCAGGATGGGTAAGGTCTCTATCCGAACCGGACTGTACAGCGAGGAAGGGGCAGGAATAAATCTAAAGGCTAGAAAGCAACAAACTTACTTTTGGTTTTCAAGGAGGGCAGAGCCTCGACCAGCTGGATTCACTGCAGCCTCTGACTTCGCACACAGGCTGCGTCAAGGTCAAGTACCTAATTTCTCATTAATCTGCAGCAGTGTCTCTCCTGATCTATCCATGAATATCGCTCCTGTCAGAGGACTACTTCCTATAGACTCCACCCACTTTGAAAGATGTTACGGTTCATACTGTATAACTTATGCTGGGCTTACACCTAACGATTTTCACGGTCGCAGACTAAAGACTGCCAGTCTTTAGGAATCTTACTGGAGTCTCTGCGCGCTCCCGTCGTCGCGGTCGTTAGATGTAAGGGGATAATCTGCAGTCGGCGACCCGATTTATGCCAGTCTTTCTTCAGTCTTTCATATCCAACCTGCTAGATATTTTTTGTAGTCGGAGCGTAGTCGGAGTGACGTACAACAAGCAAAAACCAATAGGATTCGTTCTCACTGCAGAACCAGGAAGCCCTGTCAGTCATAACCCAACAAAACAAGACCTTGCTGTCCCGTTTATGCAGCCAAGATCGAGCCCATATTCTCTGACGCTTTCTCTTCTTTTTCTTTTCACTAGAAACGACTGCAGTGGCAAAAGCTAAAGTAGCTAAAAGCTGCTTCTCCTCCATTTTTAACTTCTGCAGAGTGTAATAACTTGGGAACTGGACTTAACTGTTATTATATCCATAACAGCAAATGAGGAGACCTAGCGTTCATCTTAGGAAACTTTATTGACAACACAAAACCCGGACATTCTCCGTCACAACAGGAAAAACTCAGATAATAAAATCACCACTAGATGGCGCTGTGTAAACACAAATAAAATAGAATTGCCCAGCAGAACAGTTATACTCTCTTTATATCAACATAATATAGTATCACTATATCACACGGAGCATGATGGGAGGAATTTTGCGGGAATGAAATCCTGACATAATCTAGTTGCAGTCTTGTAATTAGTGTTCCTACAAGATTCAGTCTTTATAAAATCTTTAGTCTGAGACTAGTCGACTGTTAACCCGAGTCTTTAGATGTGAGCTGATAATCTTTTAGAGTCTTTTCAAAATCTTGTCAAAGTCTTTAGGTGTGAGCCCAGCATTACCTGGATAAGACCCCAAACCTCAGTCTTTATGGTGTCTCTTACCTGGGTAAGACCCCAACCCTCAGTCCTTATGGTGTCTCTTACTTGGGTAAGACCACCAACTCTTGGTCATTATTTATGAAGCAGTTTAAAATAACATGGAAATTAAATGCTTAATAAAATACAATTAAAAGAAATAGGCTAAACATGCACAATAAATTCAATAGAAGGCAATAAAATCAAATTAAATTTACGCCTTATAGTGGGTCAAAAGTAGGGCTGAACGATTTTGGAAAATCTAATTTTTTTTTTTCTTCAATATTGCAATTGCAATTTAATTTGCGATTATATTCTCAAGGGGCTTTTCTCGTGTTTTTAAACTAATGCAAGCAACAATAACAACAACAGTCAATGATCAGATGTATTGAACATAAATATTCTTATAGGCTAGACTTATGTTAAGATAAAGGGAAATGAAGCATGACTGAATACGTTTATTTATCAACTTAAATCACAGTTGTAAACTTACTAAAACCTTCGACTTGTAGTCTTGTAAACATGAACAGTAAAAGTTTATCAAACTTCTGCTAAACACACTAAAGTGCAGATTACATCAATAATGAAACAAAGTGAGGCTTTACCACTTCAACATTTCTATCTTCTCCTGTTCATTGAAACCTGATCTGTAACAAGTGGACTACACTTTTAAAACACTGTCTGAACTTGAGTGGCCGAAAAATAAATAAATGAAAATAAAATATACATATTTTAAATATATAAAGCTTCCTGGTATCCAGTCATTAACATAGCTCACACTAAAGCGCAAGAAAATTAAGAACAAATATGTCCTTGTCCTGGACAATTTCTCTCTTTTTTGGGGGGTCAATCAAAGTCCCAATTTTTCACACGTGTATGTTCTTGTAAAGAAGGAAGTAAACTTTTTCAACACTTTAATATACCTACTCTGTAATAGCAGCACACAACAAACTAAACTGCAAAACAAGCATGGCATTGTCAGCCAGAAATATGTTTCAGTATAGTGACTCAGATTTTTTGCTAGGAAAACTAGCATGTCAACTTTTGCTGTTTTAAAGAAGAGCGAGTGCAAGTCACTATGTTCCTTCAGCACTAAAAAGACGCTCTGAGGGAGCACTTGTGGCAGGGATGCAGAGGTACTTGCGGGCCATATTGCACAGTCATGGAAAGTTGATCTTGTGCACTTTCCACCAGTCCAATGGGTCATCCTCTCCATCAATGGCAGGAGTCATGAGGTAGCTATTTAACTCGGCCTCAACGACGTCTTCAAGTTGCAGGGGAGAAGCAGGAGAGGCCACGGTGGTCTTGAAGAAGCTGCCTAGAGATTTCTTCACCTTTTTGTCAGCAGGCGGTGCACTTTCAGGCCTGGGAGTGGTTTCAGTGCAAGACCTCTTCTCCTACCAGATTAAAAAAGGCAATTAGTAATGAAGTCAGATTATACAACAATGTGTGTTTGTGATATCATAGATGCATAATTATTACTGACCTGGTTATGTGCACGCCTTGCCGATTCCAGCATTTCAGTCTTGAGTCGGGTCCTGATGGTAGGAATGTTGTCTGCAGTGATATACTGGGTCCAGGAAGGATGCAACATCCAAAAGCTCCTGGGTGCTAGGATCATTGTACTTGTCAATGAGGTATGCCAGGACCTTTGTTTTG
>SSNR01000193.1:441370-500648 GCA_006937965.1 Callopanchax toddi
TACTGTATAACTTATGCTGGGCTTACACCTAACGATTTTCACGGTCGCAGACTAAAGACTGCCAGTCTTTAGGAATCTTACTGGAGTCTCTGCGCGCTCCCGTCGTCGCGGTCGTTAGATGTAAGGGGATAATCTGCAGTCGGCGACCCGATTTATGCCAGTCTTTCTCCAGTCTTTCATATCCAACCTGCTAGATATTTTTTGTAGTCGGAGCGTAGTCGGAGTGACGTACAACAAGCAAAAACCAATAGGATTCGTTCTCACTGCAGAACCAGGAAGCCCTGTCAGTCATAACCCAACAAAACAAGACCTTCTGTCCCCGTTTATGCAGCGAAGATCGTGCCCATATTCTCTGACGCTTTCTCTTCTTTTTCTTTTCACTACAAACGACTGCAGTGGCAAAAGCTAAAGTAGCTAAAAGCTGCTTCTCCTCCATTTTTAACTTCTACAGAGTGTAATAACTTGGGAACTGGACTTACCTGTTATTATATCCATAACAGCAAATGAGGAGACCTAGCGTTCATCTTGGGAAACTTTATTGACAACACAAAACCCGGACATTCTCCGTCACAACAGGAAAAACTCGGATAATAAAATCACCACTAGATGGCACTGTGTAACCACATAAAATAGAATTGCCCAGCAGAACAGTTATACTCTCTTTATATCAACATAATATAGTATCACTATATCACACAGAGCATGATGGGAGGAATTTTGCGGGAATGAAATCCTGACATAATCTAGTTGCAGTCTTGTAATTAGTGTTCCTACAAGATTCAGTCTTTATAAAATCTTTAGTCTGAGACTAGTCGACTGTTAACCCGAGTCTTTAGATGTGAGCTGATAATCTTTTAGAGTCTTTTCAAAATCTTGTCAAAGTCTTTAGGTGTAAGCCCAGCATAAGATGTGACTTCAGAATGACCCCACATCTCTTTAAAAGCTCGGTACTCCGCACTTCTCTGTTTGAATTGAGGAAGCTCCTCCGTTGGCTTCTTCCTGATCTGATGAGGATTAATCAAGTCCTGGATGTATGAGAATTTTCACCAGATATTTGGGATTGTCTGGAAGTGATTGAGACATAGCACAGAGAACAGCTTCCCTCAAAAACAGGTTTGAAAAGTGTTGTGATGGTGAAACTGGTGTGAGAGTAAACGTGAAAGCAACAAAGGCAGCATAATGGTCTTCGCCTACTTTATAGGCAAGCTGCAGCTTGTTATGAGACATTCCTGATAATTCCATAAATCATCCAACCGAGTCACTAACTGAACATTTCACAAGAAACTAGTGAATCCAGATTGTGAATAAACAATCCTCTAGCCTAGTGAACTAGACCTTCAGTTCTGCACACACACACACACACACACACACACACAGTCTGGTTTACCAGGCTAACAATCCTCTGCTTTGTGTTTGGATGTGAAGAAACATCAGAATTTGTCTCCATCTAGTGGACAACTGTGGATATAACATCCTGTAAAACACAGGATGTGTTGAGTTTGTTGTTTTGAGGCATCATGACATTATTTAACATCTTGTGAACATTTCCTGAGTCAAAATAAAAAAATCAAGTTGTAAAAAAAAAGCATTAGGACCACGTCGAGGAAAAATAAAAAGATCTACGATTTCAACAACAACCCAAATTAAATGTTCTGTTGGGGTTTTACATATTTACTAACCCTATTTATTAACCTTTTTAAATAAATATTTTTGTTTTCTTTTAAGAAACTTTACTTATTTTTTACAATTTATGTACATTTAAATAACTGTGATGGATGGATCAAACTCTGCTACAGCAAACCACACAACATAAAACAGACCCGCTCTTCCCTCAGTGGCTCTCCTGGACCTTCTGCACCATCGTAGACTCTGTTCCCATCTCTATTTGGTCGACTCCTTCCAGCGTTTCATGTCCTCTCATCACGCACTTCATCTTATCTTTCTCAACAGTTCTGACCCACACCCACATGTTTGATCTTTTCCTTTGCTGCCAATACATTATTTTAAAACTATAATGCCTGTCTTGACCTTTTCTCCCCTCCACCTATGGGAAAAAAACACGATCACAAATCTTGGAGTGAAAATGGATCCTTAACTAAATCTAAAGTCATGTTAATGCAACAATAAAATCCTGGATTTGTCAGCTGAGGCAGTTGTCCAAAATGAGATCATCTCCATCTCCTCTGCTAATTTTATACTTGCCATTTATTAGTACTTGGTAGTTTTAATATTATCTGGAAGAGCAATCAGCCGGGGGCTAGAAGACAGGCTGAAGACTGGGGGCCAGCTGGCACCCAATGAGCGGGTCAATGGTGGAAGACTAGCATGTGGGCTAATGGTTGGATGCTAGCAGCAGTCCGATGGTTGGATGCCACTAAACAAGAGAAGATTTGACAAGCTTTTCATCCCATGTTCAATTCTGCTCCTCAACCAACCAACAAATTTTAGAGGAAATAATCAGGCTTTTCAGTGTAAGGTTTATTTCCAAGACATTTTGTTACACAAAGAAATAATCAACCAAACAGACATTTCCTTACTTTTTGTTCTGAATTAGCAGCTTGTCACCAGTTTATATCCTCAGCTAGCAATAGATGCAGGACCTTATAAAAGTTTGTCAGTCACCATCTGGGTCCCATCATTCAATGCTCCCCATCCAACATGCAGGGCCTGATTGTGATTACACCTATTGATCTCAAACATCCTGATCAAAAGAAAACCCACAAAAGTTAAACTAGAGCTTAACGCAAAAAAGATGTAATTCTCCCAAAGTTATAAAGAAAAGGTTAAAGGAATATTTGGGACCACACCCACTGGTGACATTACTCAACATGGGTGGAGTCTCTAGAAACAGGAAGTCGTTCTTTGACTGGAGCAATACTCATGGCTAGGCAGACCAGGATGGACACTGCTGCAGATAAATGTAGAGGTTAGCTAACAGGTAAAATAGTGTTCTAACTAGGGATGTTCCAATCGCCCCTTTAAATATATATGTTAATACACACCATCCCACCCCCACCTCAACCAAACATCCACTTCAGGTCTCATCTGCAGTAGAAGTTTTCATCATGTCCGGCCATTTGTTCAGAGTGGTGGTGCTGTCATTCATCAGGACGTTTGTTTCTGAGGCTGGAACTTCGTCTGGTGATATAAAACATAAAGAGAGGCAATCAGCTGATCAACATTTCACTGAAACAGGCATCCAAACACTATTCCTCCTCAGTTCCACCCACCTTTAGTGATTTCAGTTTCCTGTTCTTGGGATCTTTCCCCAAAAACAGGAACATCTCCTTGGCAAAATTCACCCAACCTGGAGGGTCACTTCTGTTAGAGACAAACATAAGCAACATAGAGAAAGATGTCAGCGTAACATTCATCACTGTAAATAACAGCAAAACCCAGAATAATAAAACGCTTTGGTTTCTTCTCAGAGGACATCTCAAAGTTCTCCTGATTTTCATCATTACTGTCATGAGAAGGAACTGTTTTTTATTTATAGTCAGTTAATTTTTAATCTTCTTTACCTCTGTGCTGTTGTTTCATCTGTTTTTATTGTTGTCCAAGTCTTGTTTGATGTCCTTTATAAATGTTATAATGAATCTACTTGTATTACATTTACTGCAATGAGTCTGAATCTGGAGTTGTTGCTCTGTTCAGCACTTTGAGGTGATGTGTGCTGTGAACTGGTGATTTAGAAATAAAAGGAACTAAACTCCCTTAAATTTGAGTTTAGTCCATTTAAGAGCTGAGAGAGGGAGAGTTTATTATTCACCTCAGAGAGAGAGAGCTGCTCTGAGATGCTGATGGCTGAGGGTCAGAGAGCATTTTCCCTGTTTGAGCAATCAGGTAAAATAAAGCATGTTTGCACTGAGGAGGAATATTGTGTATGGCTCAATTCTTTCACAGAAATAACCCGGGGGAGTTGTTGAACAGAAATGTTTCACAACAGAGCCCAGGGTTCAATCTCTAGCCAAAACCATGTGTCGAAGTACCTTTAGGCATAATATTAAACCCCCAACTGCCATTCAGGTCTCTCTCGGAAGAGAGATTTTTAACCTCACATAGGCCTATATATGAAAAAAGTGTGAATGTGAACTAACCTCCATCCAACAAAACAACCTCATGGACGCTGCTAGTTTTAGCCAAATGTCCTCATATAGTCACGTGGGAGGGAGGGCACACACATCAGTAGCTACAGAGTAGCTTCTAGCTAGCAGGTGGCGTGTAGCTCAGTGGGTAGAGTGGCTGTCTGCCAACTGGAGGCTCGATCCCAACTCCAGCTGGATTACTTAGTCGTTGTGTTCTTGGGCAAGAATGACTGATGTGTTGTGTAGCGTTTCCAAATACACTATAACCTCTGACCCCTTGACATCACACAAACAATAATCCATCTTTTTCCCAATAACTTGGATTACAATGACTCTTTTATTATGTTTTAACCTGAATCAAGATTCCTACAGGTGTCCAACTGTCCACTTTCAGGTGTCCATTTTCCCAGATGACCTCAACTGGACTCTCTTAGTTATACTAAACCTAAGACTCTCTTAATAATAAATTCAGAGTCTAAAGTGTTCCCTTTCTTGTGACACTGCTGGTCTAATCTTGTTTACAGTTGAAGTGTTTCACTATGTTCCAGCTACAAGGTCTTTTCACTAACACATTCAAACGGTGTTATAATGTGTTTCTCCTGTTTCAGGATTATTTTATATAAATCTTAAATCATCTGGTTTTCTATATTTCTACTTTGCTAAGGTTAAAATCAGAATTATGTTCATATTTCTATTCATTTAGGTAATATGGTTTTAAAGGCCTGGGTCATGTGACTTTGATAGTAACCCTTCCATTGGCCCACGTCGACATGACTCCATCTTAAGCCCTTCCACTGCCGGAAGAGAATGAGTTTGTGGACTAGATCAGGATCAGAACATAGAACCTTCTGGTAGCCCCGCCCCCACATAATCAGACCAACCAACAGACTGAACACCCTGACCTGGTTAGTAGTGACATATTTTCTTTCATTTGCAGTCTTTTTTTTTTTTTTACGAAAAGAAACCAAAGAACAGAAAAAACTTCAAATCAAAGGAATTATGACCTGATTCGAGGAGGAGGAACTGAACTACAGGTGAGAAAATGACCAGAGTTTTTCAATCCCTGCTTCTGCATTTTGAACAGATTTTGTTGTGTTTATGAAAAGTGTCTGAATCAAATCCACCTACTGCTCCAAAGTGCTGTCAACAGGAAGATCTTCACGTGTTAACACAAGCTTCTGCTGTGGATCAACGATAGGTCCACTGATGTCCTGGACGGTCCCTGCTGCTGTAGCGTCACCACTAGGAGGTGGATTGGTGAATTCATCCTCGCTCTGGTTAAACAGAAGAAAACAAGTCAAAGTACAAACAGCTCAATCTGTAGCACAGCTATAATCCATCCATCCATTTTCTGTAACCGCTTCATCCTCCACAGAGGGTTGCAGGGGTGGTGGTGTCTATCTCCAGCTGGCAGGGGGCGGGGCACCCTGGACGGGTCACCAGTCCATCGCAGGGCCACACAGACAAACAACCAGGCACACACCCACTCACACCTAGGGACAATTTTACAAGACCAATTAACCTAACAGTCATGTTTTTGGTCCGTGGGAGGAAGCTGAGGTACCCGGAGAGAACCCACGCATGCATGCGGAGAACATGCAAACTCAATGCAGGGAGGCCGCAGAGCCGGGAAGCAAACCCACAACCTCCTTGCTGTGTATCAACAGTGCTAACCAACTGCACCACCATGCAGCCCCATTTAATATCATGTTAAAGGCATATTGTGCAGTTTTGCTTTTTTTTAGCACCCCCTAGTGCCTGATTTAAATCACTATCTTAAACACGTTAGCTTTGTCTTTGCTCAGAAACACCTAAATCTAAGGTTCCATCGGCCTGAACCATGAAATGGTCATAATCAGAGGCGAACAGAGACTTTGGGAGCTTTGTGCAGTCAGTCAGGTTTACTGGAACGAGAAATAAAAATCAAAAAAGTTGCTAGAAAATATCTTGGCAAAAGGTTTTTGACAATCGCTGTCCAGGTCAGATTAAGCCACTTAGTGCATGTACACTCTTGATAGAAAAATAAACTTTGAAACATCTGTTTACTATTTAAATCCCCAAATTCCTAAGAAGAGGGTATTTTTTGGCACAGATGGAATTTTTAGAAGGAATAAGCTGAGACTTAGAGCAGTACTTTGGTCATGTAGGCTCAAGTTTAAACTGCAAAAAAGGGTCATTAAAATCATCAAATGAGTGAAAAACATTTCAACAAATAAACCAATCAGAATTATTGTAGTTTCCGTGTTGCTCCTACCGTTCCCCAGACTCATGCCCTGCCCCAGCCGCTCTCTGGTCACTTTGAAAATAATTGTTTTTGACTGAAATCCAGGTGCACATGTTGGGTCATCAGCGCTCATGAAATCTGAAGCCTAGAAAATATGAAACAGCAATTTATTCAAATGTAAATCTAGCAATCAATTCATTAAGACCACTTAAATAAGATGAAGCTTTTAATTAGAAATTATTTGGAAAATAAATTACAAAGACTTTAAAATTTGGTAATCCCTTTGTAAAGATCAGCTGATGCTAACTCTTCTCAGACGCTTTTAGATTTAGTTTTACTTTATGACTTTAAGCAGTCTTGAAGATGATGTAATTCATGCATGTACAATTACAAATACAGCGTTGGTCAACTGTGTTTTAATTCTAAATGGATGTTACTGCGGTGTACCTCAAGGCTCACTTTGAGGTCCCTTTCATTTTTTGTATGCCTCTCTTTATTACATAACATTCAGAAATACCCTATATGAAATAAATGTAAAAAGCATGTTTTTGGAACAAAAATTTTTTTTACGTGAATCTATCTATCAGCCCTTTGTAACCATGGCAACCAGATTTAGGATGATGCCATGAGGTCCGGAGCTGACAGTGAAGAAGGAAGGGGCCATTCCTCAGTTCTGTGGTGAAATGTGAGCCTGCCTCCTGAACAGGTGGACGTTTTTCCTGCAGACCACCTGATCAATCAAGGATTTTATTTTTTCGCCTCAGCAATGTTGATATAATTTCCTTACCTTTGAGAGAATTAGTTTTTGTGCCTTTTTCAGATAATTGAACAAGCCTGACAGCATAAAAGATAAAAACATTTTGCTCCAGTATTTTTTAATTACACAGGACAACTCCATGTTCAGTTTGTAGAAAGGAGAACCTGCAGTCTTACCTGAACAGTGATGATTAAAACTCCCCAAACTGTGAACCAAATGCTCCCCATTTGGCTAGAAATCCTATTTGCCGATGACAGTGTTAGTAATTGTTGTTATGACTCAGGTGAACGTGTCTTCTTCCCTCTCATCTGATGAACCTTCTGTGTTTCTGGGCGAGTTGCTGCAGAAACCTGAGACATCAGTCTGCACAGAGGAGACAGAAACCCAGAGCTTTTTTTACTTTCTGTTCATGCACGCCCTGCAGATTTAGATCAGCTCAGATGCCCAATAACACCTCGCCTGGCTTTGGTGGCGTTGCATCGACATGCATGTCGGAAAAACTGACAGCAGACCATCTGAGGATGTAGAAATCTGCTTTTTTAAATGTTTTGTTGAATTTCCTGAAACTGACATCAGATCTCAGTTCTTCCTGTCAGGTTTGTTTGAAACAGATGGAAAATTCTCCAGAAGTTTTAATAAACCCACCTGTCACATACATTACATCATACTAAATGTATTGGGCCAATGTAAATTGGGTTTGTATGATCATTTGTTCTCAAGGAATGAAGACATTTCTTTTGGTCTCAGACTTGAGTTGCAGTAGGAGACAACAGCAACTTAATCTGTAGTAACACTGGATAGCAGTACATGCATTCATGCTGTCTGAATAGAGACTCTAATAGCCTGTTTGTTTGTAATCTGATTGCACTATGAATGTTGTGGTTATGTTATTTCATATTTCTGTCAGTTGTCTTTGTATCTGTTCTTTGCTGGCTGTAAGACAAATTGCCCCGTTGGGGATAATAAAGTTGATCAGAATCAGAATCCTCACAGTACCGACATCTGGTTCCAGTAAAATACACGAAATAAATCTGTTGGTCACAGCTGATTGATTCCCAAAGCATTAGCATGTTTTATTTAGCCGCGTGATGCTAACAGCTATGACAGAAGAAACCCTATAGAGCTGATTAAAGTTCTCTACATCAAACAGCAGGACTGTCTCCTTCAGATGAACACGCTGAGGATTTAAGATTACACTGATCAGCTGAGAAGAAGTTCAATCCACAAAAGAAGCAACCACTGCAGGTATGGAAAGCTGATATATCATCAAACTCACTTTAAAATGTCCTGTGGTATATCATTTGTGTACTTATTGGTTTATTCAAGAATAATTTTCCCAAATTAGAACTCAAGACTTTGGTCTGAGAGTTTCACATTTTATTTAGTTTTTCCACTTTAGGAAACATTATTCAGTCTGTTGTACTTTATATCATCAAGTCCAGATTAGATTAACAGAAATACTTCTTATATAATGTTTTAGAGTTGATCAGATTTTTTCTGTTACCTAAACTCTACAGTTTATCATCTGACCGTATGAATCACTAAGCTATTGTATGCACAGCTGCAGCAGCATAAACACCACAATCAATAGTAGTTTAGTTAAAATAACTGTAAACTCTTAGAGCAATAAACAGATTTATGTTTCTAGATAAAGCCCACAAGCATCTGAAGCCATGACAGGCTCAGCGTCAGATGAAAACAGATGTCAGTTAACGGTTTGTGTTCTGGACGTGTCTGCTCACGACTGATCTCACTGGAATGTGTTTATATTCTGTAGTTTCACCTGAGACAAAACATCAAGAAAAGAAAACAGCTGTTTATTATTAATGTTAGTCGTGTGTGTTAGGTAAGGCTGGCTTTATAATATCAAGTATATGCACAAAGTAATAAAACGGCATGAAAAATGCTGATAAAATGTATATTTGCTGTTTTCTAAAGTATTTACAATGTTTAACTGTTTGTAGAATTTTCTTACTGCCTTTGTTCTTTAAAAATTAGGCTAAGGATAAGGTTTAGGATTTGGTGTTAGGGCGCTAGGCATGAGGGATAAAGAATTCAGTTTCTACAGCTGTGGCCAAAAGATAAGAGAAGTTTCCTGATTCAGTGTTTTTAGATCTTTGTCTGATGTTTCTATGGTTATTGAAGTAATATTTCCACTGTTGGTCTTTATTTTTCTAGACCTCTGGAGTTCACTCTAACATGAATGTAGAGGATGGATAGAGGGCTCCGTCTTCATTCAGATGATGTCATGTAAATGTCACTTTTATAGTGCTTTTCTAAATTGTGGATCACAAAGCACTTCGCCCAGGTGGCTGGCAGCTTGTTTCAGCAGCTCGGTTGAAGTGATTTTTGTTTTGAGAATTTTTCTTCATTTTTCTGATTGAAGGCAATCTGAGTGATTTTATGTTTTGATCTGAATCCTGTCCTTCAAGGAAGGCTGTAACTTCTCTACTTTACGGCCACTTGTTATGATGTATAACTATAGCAACGAGAGACTTGTTTACAAGCATAAGCAGCTAATTGACATCTCTAAAGCTCACATACAACCTAAACTCTGACCCAAAATCTTAGACAAGTTAGAGGAGGAGACATGGATGTACAGCAGGAGGAAAGAGGAAATTTCAGCCATCACTTCCATCCATCATAATGGGAATGTGAGATCTCTCCTGAATAAAATGGACGAGTTTGAAGCTCTGATGAGGACCCAGCCATGTCATGTGTTTTACTGAGATGTGGCTGCAGGATCAAATCCCAACTCCAATTTTACTGTTTTCTCAATGTAAAATCATTACAGCCCAACTTTTCTTGAATGGGGCCAAAAACACGATATGTCTTATCTCGTGTTTGTAGCTCTGATGGAGACGAGACTTCAGGGATGTATCCTGTTCTAGTTGATCAAATCTGCTCCAGAAATGTGGGCTTTCACTTTCACAATCCAAAACAAGTCCCACACATGGCCCAGAATGTTCCGTGTGAACCAGCTGAATTTGTACATGTTTGGGTTTTTTTTTAACAGGATGGGAAACACCTTGCTGATTTATTCTGTGAGCTCTGAGGTGCTGACTCTGTTCCAAACAGGGATTAATATTGTTTGGATTTAGTTTTTCTTCCAGAACCAATCAGAATATGTTGATGTTATCACACCTTAACTCCTGTGAGGATTTCAGCAACCTGTGCTGTCATGTTTCCTTCTGCTACGAGTCTCAACACAGAAACAGAGAAGGAATAAACTACTTCCTATTATTATTATTTCTATATGCGTCAACATATATTACATAAAACGGGCTGCATGTTGGCACAGTTGTTAGCACTGTTGCCTCGCAGCGAGGAGGTCATGGGTGCGCTTCCCGGCTCGGCGGCCTCTCTGTGTGGAGTTAGCATGCGTGGGTTCTCTCCAGCTTCCTCCCACAGACCAAAAACATGACTGTTAGGCTGATTGGTCTAGTAAACTGGGTGTGTGACTGGTTGTTTGTCTTGTTCGTCTCTATGTGGCCCTGCGATGGACTGGCAACCCATCCAGTGTGTCCCCTGCCTCTCGCCCCTTGACTGCTGAAGATAGGCACCAGCTCCCGAAAGCAAGACATCCAGATTCAGGACAGTTGCTTGCAGTAAATATAATTCAGTTGTAGTAAAATTAGATTTATTTTAAAATAACAAGTAAACTGTCCCGTTATAAAGGAACCAGCTGACTGAATTGAAGCGTTACTTTCATGTAACGTCCCATGGGACACCTTCCTTTGATAAGTCGTCCATCAAACTATCGACAGATGTGAAAGAAGTCCAATTGAACCGATTTTTGTAAAAATTAAATGATTCAATATGGAGATGTGAGGTTTTAGCCCAACAGTGATGATGCATTTTCAGATTTTAAAAATAGATATTATAAAGGCTGGTGGGGGGATGGAGTAGGTTGAACCTCCAGACCTGCAGAAGAGTTGGATGATTCTCAGGAAAATCAACAAGTTGGGATTTTATCAGCATTAATATTGTTACTTTGCATGTTTTTAAATGTGAAGTTTAGATTTGCTTTGACTCTGTAGATTCACCTGATGTTTAAACCTCTTTAATCCAGCAGCTGGAGACATCATCAGAGCAGGGGCTTTAATAGTCTTCTCTGTTGTTGACTCTGTTACTTTAGAGGCTGACTGGACATCTATGATGGTTTGTCTCCATCTACTGGGCAGCTATGTGTATAACAGCTTGGTGTTCTTTAATTTGATAGTTTAGGTAACATGTTCATGTCTGTGTGGGAGTTTTCATTTGGTCAAACACTGCATGAAGTTCTAAACTGGAACCATTTAGATGAAATCTTTAATTATTAGCTCATATGTGAATTTACTTTTTAAACTGGGGATCTTAAAGGGATGTGTGGGTCATTCTGAAGTGGCTTCTATCAGTTATTTATCTACACTAAGGACCACCCCCACTAGTCTACCTCTGACTGGAGCAGAAAGCAGAGGTTGACTCATCAATTAATGGGGGACACAAACACAATGATCAGTCAACTATCCAAATAGTCTGACTAGCCCTGAGTATTCCTATAGTCAGAGGACTACTTCCTGTTTGAGTGACATCACCAGTGGGTTTGGTCCTTATTGTAGATAAATAAAAACCTGATATAAATACACTAAAATGACACAAATATTCCATTACTTAGTTTACAGGTTTTTATTGTCCAATTACTGGCTGGTTAAGTTTACCATCTACTATTTACATACGTCACAAATACATGCATTTCTGTGATTCTTTTAATCATGTCATGTATTTTATATAAAATCCAGATTGAAAATAACCTATATTTCATCTATCCCTTCTACCCTTTAAGTCTTGTAAACTTATGCATAAAACATTAGCAACAAAGATCAATTGGCCTTGGCATTTCCTCCCCTGCACCTTCAGTGAAAACATGATTACCAATCTTGCAGCAAAAAAATGAGTGAAAATAGCTCCATCACTAGAATTAAACGGTTATGTTAATGCAAAAGTAAAACACTAATTCTTCCAGCTCAGGCGGTTATCAAACATGAACTCCCTTCTGTCTAATAGAGACAGATCCATGCCTTCATAACAGCAGTTTGATGACTGCAGCGGACTCTCATTTGGAGACACTTCCAAATTCTGCAGTTATATTTTTAACAGGTACTGAAAAAAGAGAGCACATTTCACCAACTCCGGCTTCCCTTCACTGGTTCCCAGTTCACCTACAAATTCAGTTTAAATTATTTAATTTTTAAGTCTCTGTTCCTCCCCCTCTTATCTCTGATCTGCTGCCTCACATCCCACCTCTCTGAGGTCAGCAGACCTGATGATTGTAATGGTTCCAATGATAATAAGAACAAAAAAAGACAGATTTTTCTTTATACATTTATTAGAAAAAGGGGAAAAAAAGACATGACGACAACTGAAACATGTCGGACAACATTTTGCTATGAAAATTGATCTTGACGATCACAAATGGAGGAAAATAACAGTTTGTGAAAATGCACCTGCAGGTTTACTTACCACAATCCAGATGTGAACATTTAAATGAATGATGAAAAACCAGTCAATGATGCATCTAAATGCAAAGTCTAAAGGCCTTTTTTTACAACCACCTGTATTGATTTCATTCAAACAATGATTTATTCTGCAAATATGTTAAATCTTGACATTTGAATGACTTAAATGTTTACCTTCCTCATTTTATCATAGCATGAAAAACTAATAATAACAAACAAAAAGATAAAACTAAGACCTAAAAGTTTTCTGACTGTCCCTGGAAAAAAGATTTACTAAATTTAAGACATGTCACCCTTTCCCTTCTTCTTCTTCTTTTTCTCCTTCTTCTTTTTCTTTTTAGGGTGTTTAGCTTTAGATGATCCGTCATCACTGCTGCCACTGCTCTCACTACTATCTTTATTATATGCATTGTTGCTTTTCTTGGATGCCTTATTTCCATCCTCAGATTTGACTTTTCCATGCTCCTTGATGGGCACCTCCTTGTTCTCCTCCTTGATTCTGATGGGTTGAGGAGGAGGTGTCAGTCCACGCTTGACAGTTATCAGCATCCTCTCTTTTTTCATTTCTTCTTTTAGGAACTTGTTTTCCTGTCCGGTGTTGGGACCTTTTTCCTGGCGGTCTCGGCCGTTCCTGTGGCCTCCTGAGTCTTTATGGTGACTGTAGCCACTGTGGTCTCTCCTCTCTAAGGAGCGAGAGCGCCGGCTGCTGGAGCTGTGATGGTGCGAGTGTCCTTTGCTGTCTTTATCCTTCTTGACCGGCTTCTCTTTCTGCTAAAAATAAGTGAAGAACCATTACAGACTGAAACTAATAAAGCAGGAGCTCTACAGTAACTTACACTAAAGGCTAAAATGTATTGATGTGTCATCATTGTGGAGTTGTATGACCTCTGTAGGGTCCAGGTATTGCCTCATGCTATCAGCAGTGACACTGACCCCAATCAGATACACAGCTAATGAGCAGTAAATGTGCTTAAAATTACTATTTTACTTCCTTTGTCCCATAAAAGAATATGTTCTGTGATATCACCAATAAGTTAGTTTCAAGCACTTTATAGAAAAATTCAAACACTTTCAAAACCTGTAAAATACCACATTCAATTGATTTCAAGCACCCATAAGAACTGTGATGTGTGATAAATAAATATCTGACACACTACAGCTTTGAGCGCTATACATTTGGTCATAAACAAGAAAAAACAAAATATCCAGAACAGGCATCTACTCACACTGCTGGAGCTAAGGCTGTGGATTGCTGCGTGACTCTCAAGAGAATTCAAATCTCCAATGAACTCTTCACACTTCTGGCAGTAAAACCCAATCACCGTAGACAGAAAACTCATTCCTGCAAAGAGAACGCCAGTAAATTCAAAGTATAGGTCAATATAAGGAAAGTCGAAAAAGCTGCATTCCTTTCACAAACGCTGCTTGAATGCTGAAGACCTGAAGTGAAGCTAAAGCTGAGCCAAACTGTCATTATTATAGTTTAATAATAATGACAGAATTCTTTAAAGAATGAAGTTTGAGCAGAAAAGAAACCCCAGAAGGTATAGTAAACATCACAAATAGGATCTTAAACAGAAAAACTGAAAATTTAAAGTGCTACAGTTTAACGTGTAAACCTCAAAGCCCTCGAAGGGGAGTGAGTATCGTTGTCAAAGGAAGAACAGTGTATTTTTTAAGAAATTTTCATAACACTTAAAACTATAATTTCAGAAAAATTATAAACTATATCTAAAGAATCATACAGTAATATATCAAGGTCTAGTGACTCATTCAAGTTTAAATGACATCTCTAGGTTGAAATAGGCTGAAGCAGTTTGATTGATTACAAAAATTGTTTACTAGTAAAAATCATACAGAAAAATACTGATATAATAATAAAATAACACAATAGTTTGAATGCTGAGTCAGCACTTAAAACTATTATAGGCCCAGCATTCCTTGAAGAAATGAACATCACCTTCTGTCTTTGTCAGTTTTAAACTAAAATCATGAGGTAGTATTTGTTTATATCCGAGTTTATTGTGGAATTGACGTCAATACGCTCTGAGTTACTCTTTCATGCCTATCTAACGCCAGTGTCATAGTATTTTTGTTGCATTTTTTATTTCTTTTATGTAATTTGGATTTTAAAAAAGTAACTGAAATAAAAATAATTCATTCAATATCATGTACGACCTCAATATCACAAGATCTTGAGGAATCAGTTGTGTTGGGATTGATTTTTAAATACGACCACAAGTTTCAACTGCATATCTATAAAAAAAATTGATTTAAGGCCATGTTTGTGTTTTCTGATGATTTGCTGTGGTGGCCATCTCAAACTAAGTTAACTCTAAAAGTTAACTGATATCCAGTCACTTCTTTTAAATACAATTCTGTGGTTTAAAAAATATTTGGCTAACAGACATAAAAAGAAAGACGCGCAGCACACACACACAAGGGTTCTTACACACTGACTTTTCAGCAGCTTACACAAGTGATAATTTACACTTACACCAACAGTAGTATAGGCTCAGAACTATTTTTTTAAATTTTGTCTCATAAAAGTGAACATTCTAATTTCTATAAAGTTTCATTTACAATTTCAAACACTTTAAAATTTGTTTTTTGTTTTTTTTTTTTGGTTTATAAGGTGATAATAAAAGCATTAATGCCTAAAACTTATATGGAGCCATCAAAAAGGTCCTGACCTTGTTTTGTTGGCTAAGATTAGCTGTAGCAGCCATTTTGAATGGGTTGACTCTAAAGTTCAATAGTTGTAGACCATATCAGACTTGAGATATTTTGCTAATAACAATAAAAGGTTTGTTTGGGTCGTTCTTCTGTAGCTAAAGTAGCTCACTGCCATCAGTGTGTAACTAACTGACTGACGTAAAGTTCTTTGTAGTCCATGACTCAGAAAAGTGCTCTACAAATGTTGGACATTTACATTCTGAAGTGGTTTCTATCGTTTTTTATTATTTACAGTACAGACCACACCCGCTGATGACATCACTTGAAGTGGGCCTAGTCTCTAGAAACAGGAAGTGGTGCCCTGACTGGAGCAATACTCATGACTAGTCAGATCAGGACAGACACTGCTGCAGATCAATGACAAATTTAGCAGCTTACATCTTGAACTCTTGCTTAAAAGTCATTCTAATGTTAGGTAACCTCTACATTTAGCATGAGATTTTTGTTTAGTTTATGGTGTTTACGTTACAGCGGTATATGGTAGCATATCAATTTGGTCGTTGTTCAGTTATAACAAACTAAAAAAATGGTCTCATGCTAAATTGTTGAGATGTACAAACAGGTACGAGTCATTTTAAATTCCCCAACATTAGATGCTAACGTGTCACTGATATGTAGCAGTGTCTCTCCTGATCGGACTAGCAATGAGTACTGCTTCCTCTGGTCAGAGGACTACTTCTTGTTTCTAGATACTCCGTCTGCATTGAGTGATGTCACCAGTAGGTGTGGTCTTTACTATAGATAAATAACTGATAGAACACCACTTCAGAATGACACAAACATCTCTTTAATACCAAAACTTTAAGCTAAATTATTGTGCAATGTGAAGTGTTTTAAGTGTTGTGAATAATCTGTCAAATTGCTGCCATCGAGGACATCTACAGGAAGCATCGTCTCAGGAGAGCAAGAAACAGTAAAAACTTTAAGACCAAAACCACCAGGGTTAGGTGGAGCAGCTTCTTTCCTGCAGGCTGAACTTAAACCCCTGATTCATTGAGATTGGTCTAGTCACTAGACCGGGCCTTTGCGTAATGACTGAAAGAGCTAGATCGCGGATACAAGCGGCTGAAATTAGTTTCCCCCGCAGGATGGCCGGGATTATTAGAGATAGGATGAGTTCGAACATTTGGAGTTTGGAGACTCGGAGTAGAACCGCTGATCTAGAACCAGTTGAGGCGGTTTGGACAAGTTGGGTGGTGGAGGATGAGGCTATAGGGAGTCGGGGGTCTGGGCTCCCGGCCCGCTACCCGGACCTAAATAAGCGGGAAAAGGCGAGGCGAGATCCCGTCATTACACACAGCTGCTGCTCGCTGGGATTTTAATCCGCTCTGCGCGGTCAGAAGGCGCGTGCCTAAAAATACTTTAATAGTGGTGAAAAAATACCCAAATTAGGCCACCTCCCGTTACAAACGCGTAATTTAAAAAAAATGTTCACTATTTTAGTCACCAATATTTCATTAAAAACAAAAGGGTTGGGTCCTCCGCGTACCACCAGGGGGCGCTCGCGTACCACCAGTGGTACGCGTACCACAGTTTGAGAATGACTGGTCTAGTGGTTCATGAGCTATTTGGCCAACAGACAAGGAGGCAAAAACATTCACACCTTGATAGCAAAAGCTAAAAAGAAGACATAGTTACCATCCTCTCGGAGCAAATCCTCCAGTTCTTTTGCCAGTGATTCCATTTGTTTTATTTTGATCTGTTTTCCTCTTTTCTTGTCTCCACTGTCACCTGTCTGTTTGAAAAACCAGTTAGAAAAGCTGCTTTGACATCTTTATGTTTTACGTAGACTAATATTGCTTGGCCATGACTTACCTTCTGTTTGTCAGATGAAGTTTCTGATTTTCCATCACTTCTGGTCCGTTTGTCATTTGTTACTTATGAAGATAGAACCAAAGATAATAAATAGATTATTAAACGTTTTTCTCTAATCAAAGTGGTTTATGGCATAATGGCTTGGTATCTTACAGCAGTCGCAAAATGCTTTACTGACAACTTCATCAGCTAAAAAAAATCCTTATTTCATTTTCAAAGTATGCTATTAGTCAAGTAGACGCACGGTAAACAATGTAAACCACACATAAAAATACCCACCATCAGGTTTTGGAATTTACTGCTGACAAGATTTTCCCTCTGGTTACTGAACTGTATATCTAAATACATTTAAGACTGTATAGACATGTTTTTCAGTCATGATTTCTTGTGCAAATTATTTTTTCTTTTAACATCTGAGTGGTGAAAAACATTTTTCTTTCAATTTGTACCTGCAACTTTACCTGGTAAATTGGGCTTAGTTTGGCAAAAAAAAAAAAAAAAAGTCAAATGAGGTCAACTAGAGACGTGACCGGACAAAGAAATCTTAGTATATAAACCAAGTTTTAAAAATCCTGCAATTAAAATCATCTTCTACTTGAAATGTTGACCACATAGACATTTGGTTTAAAAATGAACTATTTTAATAATTAGAGAAAACTTGATTTTCTTGCTAAAAAAAACCCATCTGACGCTTGCTAGGGTAACCCAGAATTTACCGTGATCAATATCAAATGTAATTTTCTTATTTGGAAAACACAGAATAAAGTATTTGTATACAAGCAAGCTAAAATGACCATTTTGGTAAAAGGTGTTTTGCCTTGGTATGAACTATCTTCAGATAGTACTAAATCCTTGTCTGTTTTTCATTTGATAATTTATTGTAAAAAAACAAAAGTATTTGTAACAGCAGACAAAATAATTTTAAACATGTCAACCTATAAAAGTGATGACAGACTATAAACCTGAATAATACAGAATAAAAAACGTTTCTAGCTGCTCTTGTGGAAAACACAGGTTCTTACCTTTGATAAATGATTGCAAAGATTCCAGAGCTTTCCGAACATTTGGGTTTTTCAGTGTTTCCACTGCTGTGTCTGAACTTAAAGCAGAAGGAAATACTTCGCTGCCTTCCTTTTGCACTTGTGTTTTCATCATCATCTTGCCCATATTTGATGTTTCTCCCAAACTACTGAGTATATTCTTGATTTTCTCACACTCTGCCTGGTCCAGACTGGCACTGGCAAAGGCAGACGATGCCATCTGCTGGTAATCTTGTACACCAAGATGTTTGGCATGTTCTCCAGCGTGGAACAATCCTTCAGTCCCATACAGGAATGACTCTTCTTCTTCAAACTCCTTGGCTTTCTGTAGGGAAATTTCCTCCTTACTTTTCTCTTGGAGCCAAGAAAAGTCACCGACTACTCTTTCATGGGGAAGCAACATGCTGTCGTTTTCCAACGGTGTAAAAATATCTCTACAGTCATGTTGGGGATTTGTGTGTTCATCAGATTCATTCTCCCCTTTTTTGATCCCACCTGAAGCCTGTGAAGGAAGAATTCACGACAATTACAAACTGAAAACTGAAATACTCAATGTGGGCGGAGTCTCTAAAACTGGAGATGGTCCTCTAACAGGAGCAACCTCTACAATTTAACATGAGACTGTGTTTTGTTTGTTTTGACTGAACGCTTGCTACTGTATGTGTCATTGCCACAGTATAAACACAAACAGTTTCACGTTAAATTGTAGAGGTTTACTAACAGCTAATATTAAAAGATTTTTTAAAATATATAGCGCTTTAACTCATCAGTATGACTTTTTCGAGTAAGAGTTTTTTCAAATATCCAGAAATTAGCCACTATGATTATTGCTCCAATCAGAGGGTTACTTCCTGTTTCTAGAGACTATGCTCAGTTTGAGTGATGTCACTGGTGGGTGTGGCCCTTACGGTACATGAATAACTGACAGAACACCACTTCAGAATGACCCAAACATCAATTTAATGCTTATAGACATTTTGGAAACTCCTTTGCAAATACTGTTTATAATTAATTACTAGTCATTAATTCAAAATTAACTGAGACACAAAGAGCATAAAAAAACTCTGAGCCCTACCTGAATACTGAGGATGGCGTCTTTGAGAGTGGGCAATCGGCCTTCCACATCTTTGCTGGTCATGACTAGTTTCAGTCCTTCTAACAGACTACCACCTCCTGTCAGATTATTACTGCTGGTAACACTACTGTTGCTGCTCAGGTCAGGGCTCCTCTTCCTCCTTTTGTCTTTGCCATGGCTCCTTTCACTACTGCTGCTTCGCGACCTTGACCTTCGGACGTGGCTCTTGCTTCGTTTGTGACTGTTCTTGCTTCGACTCGTACTGCGACCCCTGGCTTTGCTTTTGGCTCGATTCCTGTCACGAACGCAACTTTTACTTCTTCCTCTGCTTCTGCTTCGAGCCCGGCTCCTGGCTCGAGATTTGCCGCGAGTTCGACCGCGACTGCGACTACGACTCTTGCTCTTGGCCACTGACTTGAATACAGCTTTCACTGCATCAGCAGACTGAAGTGCCTCAGCAAGGTTGAATGCCATGTTGCCTTTGAGATAGTCTGGTAGAGGTTTGTTGGCTGCAATGCATCTCAGGAATTCCTCACCAGCTCGATCACTAGGAAACAACCGACATGTTATTCAAACACCACCAACAAATACATAAACACTCCAGCTCAGACTTACATGGTTTGCCCCCACCACAAACACACCCAAACTTATACCTGCTGTCTGAATGAAGACGCTCCTTCGGTGGGGGATTCCACTGAGGGACCTGGGGGTGTGGTGAATCTGCAGGAGGGACAATCTGCTGGTTTCCTCCCAAAGCAATCACTGTACTACGGTCTATGGAGAAGTTGCTACAATGGGGCTGAGAGTATTCAGAATTCATGTTACAGAACTGTACAAGTCAGAACTGAAATAATCATCTGCAGGAGTGGAGTTACATAAGGAATGATTACATCTTAATGGTTAATTAAGTGCTTACTGCACTCAAAAAAAAAATAAATCAATTCCGTGTTTGACAGAACAGAAACGTCAGTGTTTTAAATGCATTTGCTAAAATTATTAAATTTTTAGGTAAACCGGTAAATTACAGGTATTTGATAACTTTTCTCCTGCTTGTCAAATGACAGCATAATTTAAGTTTTCCAATTTTCTGTGCACCTGAGGATGATATTCTCACTGTTTTGTACTCAAGGATATGACGGTATGTATAACATATTCTAATGGAAGAAGAATTGACAAAACAATAAAAAGTGAGTACTGCACATTGCCAGTAGCCTAGTATCATCGAGTTGGTTGAAATCCTGAAATATTTTTAGTGATCAGTCATTTGGGGAATTAACATAAGGCCAAATTCTGAAGTTAGACTCAATTATAGACCTGCAGCTATCAAAAATATTACTAAGAATTCTAGAGTATTCTGAGGAGACTGTCTACCATGTGGGAGACCAGGGTTAAATCACAGATCCAAATCATGTGTCACAGCATCCTTGGGCAAGATATTGAACCCCCACTAACTTCCGCCCTGACTATTGAATAGTACTCAGAATACTCATGTAGTACACCAACTATTTCAAACTTCTTCAATTTAAAACTGTTTTCCCCCTCACTACCATCACATTTGTGTGTGTTCTCATGCACAGAAAAATGTCAGGTCAATGCTAAAGTTATCAGTCAATGGACCTCGCACACATTTTTCTTTATAAGGTGATAAAAGTAAGACAGCTACAGAGTTGAATGCGTTTGACCTGCTGGCGTACTCTTCTGCAAAAATATTTGACAACAGTAAAATTCTTCATCAGCTGAGAAATCCGAATTCTTTATTTCTGGAAATGCAGAAGTCCAAAAATTAATGTTTTTTTTTACATAAGAACCTAAAGACTCCAGTAAAATACTTCACCTCAATGCAGAATTTATTCATAAACACATTACTGATATTTACCTACAAGTCTGGATATGTAGACCTCGGACTGATGCAGCTCCATATTTCTCTGTTCCCTCTTTCTAAAAGGATATTTCAGTCATTTTAAAGTTAAATTCTATTAGACATTCATCTACAGTGAGGTCCAACCCTGGCAGAGACATCACAGTCTCTAGGAACAGGAAGTAGTATGACGTTTTAGGCAAAAGCTCCAGTCAGAGGAAAAGTTCCTGTTTCTAGCGACTCCACTCACTCAGTGGGTATGGTCCTCACTGTAGATCAGAATGACCCAAATAACCATTTTAAAAGGATTGAGGATGCTGCAGTTGCTCTTGTAAAGATTGAAGGTGTCCACAGGAAAAAAGTTTTAATCAGAAACATGTCAGTTTTTTGTACAAATTTATTGATGCTGCGCTGTTGGGGAGAGTTAATTAGGTAAACGCTGTCCTGTCGCTGTGAAACATCTAACCAATGAGCAGTGTGCAGGCATGTGATGCAAGCAATACTCTGGTCAACAGGTGTTTATAGACAGCTGCTGAAACAAGAGGTTGTTAGCACTAATTCCTATTAAACTACCAGCACTTTATTTTTTACAAGTCCATTCATGGTTTGTTAGAAGGGTTTTATTTCTATTTTATTTATCTTTTGTATTGCAGTAAATGCACAGATAAGTGTGAGTGAGTGAGGAGCACATTAGATGCACTGAAAGGATAACAGTAAAACCATAATACAACAGTACAAAGAAAGACAGAATGCAGGTCTTTAGGTGTTTAAACAACAGACTGTTTATGTTCAATAACATAAGTCAAAATAAAACTCAAAAGTAAATTTAAAAAAGCAGAACACTATATTAAGTTTTAAAATAAATGAACAACTGATGAGCACATTTTTTGTTTGACATATTTCAGGCTTTAAAGAGTTAAATGCATTTAGGAAGCTTTTCATTACCTTGTAATTTCAATGGAATTCATCAGTACAGCTGGAGCCAAAAGTTTTGAGAGTAACACAAATATTATTATTTTTGCGATGGCAGTTTGAACAAACTCCAGAATGTTATGAGAAACAATCAGAAGAATTATGAATAAACACAAAGTCCCTCTTTGCCCAAAATCCCATTTCTACTGCATTTTTTCTACTTTAGGGGTGGCAGTGGCTCAGGAGGGGAGAGATGTAGTCTACTGGTTGAAGATCGGGGTTTGGTCCCTGGTAAGTCATATGCTGAAGTACTGTCAGGCTAAAATGGCTGCCCTCTGGTCTTCAGAGATGGGTCAAACGCAGAGAACAAATTTCACTACACTGTACAGTGGTATGTATGTATGTGACTGCAAATCACTTCCTTTCCCCTTTGTGAAGAAGGCTTCAGGTCACCCAAGAAACTTGAGCAGCACATGTCCTGTCTCCTAAAGTTCACCCAACTGTGGGATAGGGGCTAAACTAGAGCTCAGAAAAAGCAACAGGAAGTGAGAGCATCTGCAGCACAGTGCAGTGAGAAGACTTCTGGAAGATGGCTTGGTGTTTAGAAGGGCAGCAAAGAAGCTACTTCTCTCCAAAAATCCCATCAAGGAAGTCAAAGGATCGGACTGCTGGTTAGGGTTAGACTGCTTGGGAGCCATGTAAAAGAGATGGGACGGAAACATCTTCCCAGAGGAACTCCTCCAACCATCCATGATCAGTTTGAACAATGTATTTTTCTAATATGATGAAGCACCAGGTCAGAAGGCTAAAGTCAGAACTAAGTGTCTCAGAGAAAAAAACAACATGTTGGGTCCAGGTCCAAAGAACTTCAGACCTTAATTAATAGCTTGCGTTCAATCTTCAAGATGTAGGTGGGCAAAATAAACACCACACATTCTGAAAAACAAGTACTGATGAAGAAGAATGAGCTACCATCAATGAGGATCTGGACCAAAAGTTGATCAACAGCATGTCAGGGTGAACTGAAGAACTAGAAAAAGAAGGACCAGCACTGGGAATATTGACTACTTGGATAAACTTAAAATAACTGAATAAAAGCCTTTAAAACTCCACGAAATGCTCAATTCTTCAGTAACCATAGAAACATCTGACAGATAGATTTAAAAACACTGAAGCAGGAAACTTTGTAAAAACCAATGTCATTCTCTAAACTTTGGGCCAGGGCTGTTAACATCCAAAAATCAAGAAATGTGAATCAATTAACTATGACAGAATTAACTTTCTTAAACAATGCACAATATTGTCATTCAATAATGTTCCTATTCTAGAACATATTTCCATCATCACATTTATTTTATCAATAAAAGGAACTGTCAAAAAAGCTGGTTGGATTAAAGCCTCACTAAATCACAAAAACAGACAACAACCCTGCTCTGTGCTTTAGTTTTAAATGTTGTTAAAGATCAACCCATTTCAATGGCTTAAGTTCAACAGCTGAGAGTCGATTTTTGCAGCCAACAAAACATATTATGATTCAACTGATGCAGCTTTAGAGGCTGTGGGACCTTGAGCATCTTCTAATTTTGGATCCAGCACTCGTTCTCTTTGGATGTCACGTCAGAGCTGCAGCTCATTCAAAGAGACTGGTGGACAGTCTTCTCATGTTGTGGATTTCTGGACATGTTTGGAATAATAACAGTCAAATACAACAGAAAAAAAGTCTCATTTAACCTGAAGAAAGCATGAACTTAAATTTAAGGAAATCTTATTCTATACTTCTACATCTCTTCAGATTAATGCATTTATCAAATGTTTAATTTCATAAAAGTGAATTTAAAAAATGGCATGTGTGTTCCCTCTCCGGTGTATGTAGAAGTCCTTCCTTTTTTCCAGCTATAAATTCTCTCAATCCTCTCCAGGGTCTAGCCGGGTCTTTATTTTACCCTGAGAAATATAAGAAAAAAGTAATTAATCACAAACAGGATTAACAAAATCACACAATTCTACGTATAATAATAATTATATTATGATGAGGATTAATCAGTAACAAACTAATCTTAAAGGAAAACCTTTCCTTCATTGGTTAGTTGAATCAAAATATGAACCTAGACATCATGAAGCTCAAGAAGAGCACTGCGCACAAACATTCCTGGCTGATTTACATTTAAAACCAAGAAAAATACAGCCAACTTACTGTTTTTGATGAAAAACTGGAAGAGAAATGTCATCAGGCTCTAGGGATGTGAAGATGAACCGATTCATATCGATTTACATGCACATGGACATGCACATCCAAGATGTGACTGGATCAGTAGAACTTTCCAGTACTGATGCAGTTTTGAGATTAAAGCCAGACATCAGTTTATAATGTTGGTGTGGACTGTTAAAATCCACCGACACCGACAAATGAGGGGCAATACTGATGTGTTCAGTTGGGACCTGCTGATTTGATCTGATTTATCTCAGATTTATAAATTAACAAAATACTTTTTATTAAATTCTCAACTTTTAAATTATGATTCTGGGAGAAGATCTTTGCATGAATTTGCACTTGGCAATGGTGAGTTCGTAAACCAAAAAAAAAAAAAAAAAAACCAACCAAAAAAAAGAACCGATTTATGATCAGCCAATCACAAGTGAACATTGGCTGATTCTGATGAGAAGCAGATTTTTTGGTGAAACTTATTTTCAAGCATATTACTAAAAATTCAAGCACTTTCAAACCTTGAAAACACCATATTAAAATTGAAGAATTTTAAAGGATTTCAAGCACTCGTAAGAACCCTGTTGAAACTTTTGAGGTTTTCCAGCACCTCGCTCAGGTGATAGTTAACACATACATGAACATATATGCTGAAACTAATTTAAGGACCTAATCTTATAAAAGTAAATGTTGTAATACTCTAATTTCACTTTCAATTTCAAGTACAGCATTAGAAATTCAAACACTTTTCATTTAATTAATTTGCATTTAATAAATTCAGAGTAATACAAAACAGTCATTGGTCATTGCTGTTAAAAAAGAAAAGACAAAAAAGATGCTTGGAGGAGGTTCATGTTAATGACCGGTGTTTCATCCAAGAATTGTTCCCCCATCAAAAAAGGGAAATAATCTGTTTATCCACCTCTTTCACTCAGTTTCCCCTTAAAACTGCTGTTCATGGTACCGTAATAAGATTTTAAGAAATACCGGTAACTAAAATAATTACTATTAATGTCATGTCCAATTATGTCCATTTCACTACAAGAAAACATGTGCAAATAGCTAAAGTAACTGGTAACCCAAGGACACTCACTGAAATACCTAAGTGTTACTAAGGGTTATTTAAAGGACATTTTCAGATGTTTTCTGTTCAAATTTTTTTATAGTTAAGTTTACTTTTTAAAACATTTGTACTTTTAAACTTTAAAATGTGTTTATTTTCGAATGTTTTTTAATATAAACTTTAACAACAGACTGGTCCTGTATAAAAAAAAATACATTAAAGTATTAAATAAAATACGGTAGATAAAAGTACTTTACTAAATAAAGACATTTTTCAGTTGGGGTACATATCCTTAGATTTTTATTCTTCCTCCCCACCCCACTCGGACTGGGGAGACAGTTTTCAACGGGGAACACATTTCGCTGCAACACCGGTGACCTCTTTGGTTTATGAGCTAGTCTGCTAGCTTCGTACTGGCTAACAACAGTATTAGCCAGTTAGCTCTGGTAGCCCCAGGTACCTACGCTCATGTAGTGGCCTCTCGGCGGTCTGTTGCGCAGGTAAAGGCTATCCGAAGCCGGAAACGGCCCGCCGGGTCTGTGGGGTAGATGTCCAGGTGGAGCTACCGAACCAGGCCCTCCGGTACCGAAAGGAGGACGGTTCGGAATGGGCATGAAACGCGGCGGCGGGCCGCGCATGGGTTGGTCTTGGCGATACATGACCCAGGATTGATGCGAATCTTCAAAATCACCGAGTGATGATTAGGCGCTATAGGAAAACACTGATTTCCATCTAAAAATGCTGCTCTTTTTTTTTCTTTCAACGCATTCACGGAGGTGCTCGCCGTCTTTAGCTGCCTTCGGAAGTAATTGGACAAAACATCCGGAGTTGGGATTTCAAAATAAAAGTTGGTAAAGCAAGACACTTTTCATATCGGACCGGTTCAGACATCAACTTCTTGAAACTGTATAATTATAAAAGAGAAATAGTATTCGATAGACATTCGGATAAGCTGTATGAAAACAAAACAAAAAACCATTAATATGAGTGAAATTTGATTCTGAATTTAAGTTTGAAAAGCACTTTGACCTTATGGAATTTCAAGTGCTATATACATAAATTTGGACTTGGGATATCAATATTTCTATAAAACCCTTCAAGTAAATATTTATCAAGAATTGTAAAAAAAATAAAATTTAGTTCAGTGTTGTGACAACATAAACTAATGCATAAATCTTGCTTTTGTTCCATGATTTCTATGAAAATATAAGCTAATTTTATGTTATATTTATTTTATAGTGACCATGCATTAGAAATTAAACTGCTTAAATAATCACACCAAAGTTAGAACAGACTTTTATTGCTCATTCACTCATCCATGCAAATCGTCCAACATCCATCTGCACACAGCGGTGCAATGAGGCAACTTTAAATAAATAATCCGGTCAAACACACAGAAAATGAGGACCGGAAAATGTTTGCACTATTTTCAAGTAATCACCAAAATCAGTACGCCCCGTATGTAATAATGAAGCGAATAGTGAGCGCACCAACACTGATATGATGAACATTTTATGCTTTAGGAAGAATTCTTAATAAGGCTGACAATGTACTGAGATGAGGTCAAAACAGCAGAGTTCAGTTAATCGACTTGTTAAAACAATGCTGTGTGGCTTGAAAACTCTGAAGCAGAAAACTTAAAAATGAAGATGCTTTTTATACATGTCCTCTGAACTATGGTTCTGTAACAGTCTGTAGAGAACGTAGGATGAATGGATGAGCGTTTGCATGTCCGAGCTCTTCATGAACACATCGGGTGACTAATGATGGTGAGACACAAACAGAGATGACTGGACCTGTTGTGAGTTCATGACAGAGTGGATCTGATCTCTGCTGTGACGCTTCGTCTTCAGCTGCTGAAGTGTCGGTTCTGGCTGAAGCCGGCCTGGTTGAACTGCTGGCCTCCATGTTGGAAGAACTGTTCAAACTGTCCTCCTTGATTAAAATTCTGCCCCCCTCTGCCTCCCCAGCCACCTCCCTGTCCTCCTCGGCCTCCTCTTCCTCTACCTCCCCGACCTCCACGGCCCCCACCTCGTTCCTGGTGCCAGCCCCCATCTTGGTTGTAACTGTTATGGTAACCTCCACCTCCTCCATGGTAGCCAGTATCCTGGTTGTTGCCTCCTCTCCCTCCATCCTGGTAGTGGCCCTGGTTGTAACCCCCTCTGCCTCCCCCATCTCCCCAGCTTCCCTGCCCCTTCCCCCCTCTTCCACCACCTCCTCTGCTCCCCTTGTCTTCATACCCTCCTCCTCCACCCCCTCTTTCGTAGCCTCCACGGCCTCCTTGGGAGTAGTTATCATAGCCCCCCCTGCTGCCTCCATGCCCCCCACTGTAGTGTCCACCACCTTGGGGGGCGTCTTGACGCTTTTGCCAGGATGGCATTTCTGGAGGCGGGGGCTCAATCTCGCAGGGTCTGCCTCCCCGGTCCGGCACTCGGCCCATTAGAACCTGAGAAGAAATTACATTAGGACTGAAATGATTATTCAAATATTTTGACTGCTGGTAATTTGAATACAAAAAATCCTGGAGGGCAAATGACTAACAACATCAGCTGATTTAAACCAGGTGACTTCAGCTGCTCAGTGATGGCGTCTTTATTAGAGGGAGCTGAATTTGATCCAACTTTAAACTGGTTTGTGGTTGAGAATCACAAGTTATTTAAAACCTGAGAACAAAAAGTACAATTTTACTCATCTCTCCTGGTCTGACTACCCGCGAGTGTTGCTCCAGTGTCAGAGGGCCACTTCCTGTTTCTAGAGGCTCCGTCTGCTTTGAGTGATGACCGTGGGTGTGGACCTTACTGTAGATAATTAATGACCTAAACATCTCTTTAATTTTAGGGTCCATTGGTTAGATTTTTAAACAAATTTTAAATTTGTCCCTGAATAACCATTATATTGTGGTTAAAATCGACAACCATTTATTCCCTGATGCATGAAATAAAAATGAGAAAACTCAAAGTGGAGCAGTTTGATCAGTCAGTTTTTATAATAAAAGCAATTCTAGCTTTGAAACTGGAACATTAATTTTAAATTATATTGAGATAATGAAATCTATCAGTACAGATTATTGTAATATTTTCTGTTCATATCACCAAGCTTGAATTTTTAGCAAACTCCTGAGAACATGCCATCTGCAGACGACAGAAACTGACTCTTAAAACCTTGCTCCATGATAAACTCACCTTATTAATGGCGCATGCCGTCTTCTCTCTTATTTTGCCGCTACTTGTGCGAAGAATCTTTGAAAAGTCTTGTCGTACAGCAAGAAGATGAGCAACAGACACTTTACTTCTGGCGCTGAGGGCAGAACGCAGTGGCTGGTAGACTTTTCCCAACTTCTCAGAGCGCGTCTGCAGTAAAACATGCAGAAAATCATAATTTATTCTTCAATTACCCAAAAAAT
Organism: Callopanchax toddi; assembly: GCA_006937965.1. NCBI lineage: Eukaryota > Metazoa > Chordata > Actinopteri > Cyprinodontiformes > Nothobranchiidae > Callopanchax > Callopanchax toddi. The sequence goes on from SSNR01000193.1 coordinate 470,040, forward strand.
AACCAATACATGTCAATATCACAAACATGTAAACATCACTGTTAGATCTGTGCTGCCTGAATCTCATTTTATCTATGTGGTCTTGTAAACCAGATCAGAACACCAACTTTAAAGTTCTAAGAATTTGCTGAATAATCGACTGCCGTCTTGTTTTAGTCATCAATGGAGCAGCCATGTGCTCCACTGATCCATTCAAACACAATGGATCAGCTGAGAAGTTGTTAAGTTTTACTTCTGATCACATGACATAAAGATCGATTATAAGACTCGAGTCCCAAATCACGAGTCTTTAAATATAACAAGTCATCGTTTTTGTGATACAAGTGCAACTCGAGCCCCCATCTCTTGAAGGAAACAGAACCACTATTTAAGACACGTGTCAGTTTGTACATTTGTTTTTTTCTCCACATTATTTTTGAAACAGGAAGTATTTTATTTATAGAATTAACGAAGGGACAGAGTTTATTTTGAGTCCGAGTCGTACCGTACCTTTGCTCTGTCAGACCAACCGAAGGACTGAACGGTCACGTCAAGTCGTTTCAACAACATCTTCCTTCTAACTTCATACTCGTTTACAAGTGCTTGATTTATAGCCTCGATTTTCTCCTGTTGAAAGAGGAAAAAAGGCAAAAGAAATTAGAAGTCGCTCACAGATTTCACTACTTCTATGTGAGATTTTCTAGTTTTTACCAAGTGTAGAGGTCCGAGGGTCTTCTTCATCAGCGGCTCTCCTACGTGGTTTGGTGGGACTTTGCTTATGGCTTCTTTCAACTGAGAGGAACATAAATAAACATGCAGATGATTGAAGAGTCAATGTTTGAAGTATTAGAAAATCACTTCTAAAAAAGGGGATTTAAAAAGTTCTATTACGACTGTAGTTTGTGTTTATATGTGTATAAACTTTCATTAAAAAAGGACCTTCTTCTCTATTCCACTGAAGAATTGGAACATGGTGATGCTGGCGGGAGGTTTGGACATGCTCAGAGCCACACAGATCCCCTTCAGTTCCTGGAAGACGGGGCTGCCCGAGTCCTGAGCTTTCTGCTGAGGTTTGTTGACCAGGATCATCCTCGATGCCTCCAACTCGGACACTAAAAAGGCTGAGAGATAAAAAGGATTCATTAGGTTTAAACAACTCTCAGAAAATGATTAGTTCTTGTCTACTTTAGAATCCTCTGCAATAGTTTAATATATTCACTATTAACATGATGTTCACCTGCTCCAGACATTATTCTGAGTTGGTCTTTGTACCTTACCCTCACGTTAGTAGTGCCATTTTTTTAGGGCTGACATTAACAACTTTTATATCCATTATTCCTGCTAATTTATTGAATCTTATAAACCATTTATTTAAAAAAAAAAAAAAAAACAGGGTCTGATTGAATTATTTTAATGGATTCCCTGCACTTTTTAATTAAGATGTCTTCCTCTACAGTTCACCTTTCGGCCACACGAGGGATTTGTATATTTTTAGCTACTATCCCAGTTTCTGCTGCAGCCAGCCACAAGAAAAAAATGAAATGATGTGAGGTTGGTAAATAAAGACAGAGCAAAACAGCAGGATACAAACATCCAAATAAAAACAGGAAACTGGACAATATCTACACCGACATGTGACATCACTAAAAGCAGGTGGAGTCTCTAGAAACAGGAACTAGTCCTCTAACTGGACCATTACTCATGGCTAGTCAAATCAGGAGAGGTGCTGCCACAGATCAGTGACAAATTTTTGATATTTTAAACAAGTCTTGCTCAAAAATGCCCCACTGATGCATTAGAATGCTATATAATCCATTAGCTAACTTCTACAGTTCTGCATGAGACCATTTGTTTATTTGTTTGTTTCAACCAACCAATGTCTGAATAACTATGCTGATGTACTGCAGCAGCATAAACACAAACATTCTATAACAATAATAAAAAAATAAAATTGGCCTTCTCCACCGCTCCTCCACTAGAGGGCAGCAGATATCAAATATTTTTGCATGACTTGTCCCCAAAACTAAGAACTGTAACAAAATCGACACAATCCCACACATGTTGAAACAAGTTGTTTAAAAAAAATTAAAAACACTTGAGAATAAAACGCCACTTCAACATGATCCAAATATCCCTTTAAAGTCCAGCCCTCTTCATTTTGCCCACCTGATGTTTGTAGGCATCAGCTCCAAGGTGTGACGCCATGAATGATCCCTCTCTAGAATATTCAATGTTGAATATTTAAGCTTTAAAAATGGTAATTGAGCCAGATTTTATTATTTAAATGTGTTTTACTTCATTGTTGGTCACACAGTGAAACACCATCACCTTCGAACTCAACCACTCGTCTGACCTGATCAGTGAGTTCAGGTCACGTGTCCTGTGAATGCATGCATGTGGGTGCGACACATCGAGTGTGTTTAACTTTTTTAACCCAAGTGTAAACAGAAGAGATTTGGTTATGTTTTAAAGTTCCTACTGAGAAGAAGCAGACTGTCCGTCCTACTGAGGAACCTCTGGGTGATGTCTCCACTGGTGAGGACAGTGTATGGACAGATGAGCTCTGACAGAAGTCCACTCATCTCCAGCTGAAAGCCCTCTGCCTCACTTGGACCTGCAGAGAGTAGAAGGATAACATCCCACATGATTTCACAGCAGAAACAGTCTGATTTTACCTCTAATATACAAAAGTCAGCAATTCATTTAAAATTTTCTCTTTAAAAATGAATATTTGGGTCATTCTGAACTAGCTTTTATTAGGGATTTTTTAACAGTAAGGACGAGGCCCACAGTGACATCACTCAGTGCGGGCATCTCTTCTGTTCTGATCTGACTAGCAATGAGTATTGCTCCAGTCAGAGGGCAACTTCCTTACTGTAGTGGTCCTCACTGTAGATAAAAAAAACTGACAGAATGCCACTTCAGAATGACACAAACATCTCTTTAAGCTTCTGAAATGAACTTCCCAAAACCCTCAACCTGACTGGAAACTTTATGGAATAAAACTTGAGTCCAAGCAGGAAACCAACCAATTTAAATTAAAACTACAAAACCTGCCAAGACGAGTCACAGAGTCGGCCAGAATTATGTCAGAAGCTTGTTGATGGATGGGGAAAAAAAACCATATGATCGAGGTGCAACTTGCTAAGAGACATTTAACGTATGTGTGTGTATAATGTTGACCCTGAGTGGTAGAGAGAATACCCACAAAGTGCCTTCACCATGATTTAAACATCTTACAGTTGGTGGCGTGGACGTTCTCCTCCAGCCTGAGGTAAAGTTTAAGCTCTGAGACGATCCAGGCACAAAGCTTGGTGAACTCTGGTAAAGCTGCTCCTCCACTGACTGCAGAATCCAGAGCTCCATCCTCCAACAGAGGGCCTTGGTACCTACATGATGGAGACAGACCCCTCTTCAATCATCGTTTGTATATTTCAAACACAAATAACCAGGATGTGTGAAATCAAGTCTAAAAGTACACTTTCCTACATTTTGCTAGAATAAACCCCGCCTCCCTGGTGGAATCTTATGACGAGCTGCTTTAAGTTCCAGCAGATTGATTTCTTTGATACCAAAAGGCCAACAATAGGTTTTGCATTTAACTAAACAAGTTTGCATTTAAAAGTTTTTATGAGGACATGTGCATTTTAGGTCCCTGAAACGGTTCAGATAGGACATTTGAAGTCTAATTTTTAACCTTTATTTAACTAGGAAAGTCCCATTGAGATTCAGAATCTCTTTTACAAGGGAGCCCTGGACCCTGTACCCTATAGGGCATATTGTGATTTGTGGGGGAAACCAGAGTACCCAGAGAAAACCCACGCATGCATGGAGAGAACATGCAACTCCACGCAGAAAATGTGACATGCAGATGTCCAGTCCTTCACAGGATGACAGGTTTCTACTTATTAGTTGTTGGGTTTTTTGTTACTTGATCAGACCTTTTATGGAGCTAAAATTAAGGAACAAAAGTATAAATAAAATTAGGATGCCAATATGAATCAATACCTTCATTTGTTTTAGTATATTTCACATAAAATGTCCAATAATTAATGTGTATCAAGGAAGTGGCCTTTCTATCCCTCATTGTGCATCTGCAGGTGGGTAGGGCTTCTTTTGGGCTGGGTTTTTAGTCCTGGTTTGCTGGGTTTTTAGTCCTGGTTTGCTGGGTTTTTAGTCCTGGTTTGCTGGGTTTTTAGTCCTGGTTTGCTGGGTTTTTAGTCCTGGTTTGCTGGTTTCTCTCTCCAGATCTGGACTGCTCTGGTTCTGCCATCAGCTCTATGGGACTTTAAGTGATTCTGGCCCCAGAATGAAGACCACTCAGACGTTTTTGGTGCCAAACCTCATTAAAAACCTGTATATTTAGGTAAATGTTCATTTTCAACCTGACATTTGGCCTCTTAAACTGCCCCGAGCTTCACTTCAACATGTTGTTTTTTCTTTTTAGGTATTTTCTCCTCTCATAATTTAGAAAGTGGCTCCTGACTCACTGACAGCCGTCAGGTTTGATTTCTGCTGACGCAGCTTGCCGTAGGATCCACGTAACCGCGATTTGAAGCTCGGCTTCTACCAAGATGTTTAGACAAGACGATATTAATTAGTAGTAAAACATATTTCCAACAAGCAGGACGTTTACCACCGCAGCTCGTCAGCAGGTTAGCTAAAGAAAGCTAAAACTGTTCAGACAGATGAGAGCTGCTTACTGGAGCGCGACTCAAACAACGGAGATAAAAGTCCATCACTCACCCCAAGTCTTCAAGAGAAACGAGAATATCATTATCCATCTCAATATTCTATATAGGAAAACTACGACAGAAATACAGATCTCACATCAGCCAGCTCAGCTGATACACGTTTGGCTTGTCTTCTTCTTCTACTACTTTTATTGGCGATCAGCAACCATCTTAAAGTGGCATTACCGCCACCTACTGGACCAGAGTGTGAAATTGCAGCTGCTCAGTCAAGAATCAGAAGAAACAAGTTTTTGTTCTTCCAGGCCATAATTTGGACTCAACACGAAATGTGTATTTTTTGAAGTGGTGTCATACAAGTTATTAATCTACGGTTGGGGTATTGAACCAAACTGTAACCTTTAAAGCTGATAGTTTAATGAACTCATCAAAAAATCAGGGCTAAACACGAGAAACGTCTTCAGTGTGATTCATAGTTCTGGGTGTAACAGGAAAATTAGTGTTCCCAGTTAGAACCAGAGAGAAGTGTCTCAGTAACCAGTGAGTTAATACCAGCTGCTGTTTGGGTCAGAACCACCTGGCACGCCAGGTCAGGGCCGGAGTGTGGGAGTCATTTTCAGCCCCGGAGTTTCAGACCAGCTTATTTTAGATCACAACTTATTATTATAAAAATCATGTAATTATATGTTATATATATAAAAATGTCTGCATAAAAATAAATGTTCAGTACTATTTTCCCCATACAATTTAAGAAAATATAAATGTATCATAATGCAGACTTTAATTAAAACTTAAAATGTGCATAAAACATCTGTGAAGAGTCAAAAATAAAATACCTTCATATGTATAAGGTAAGGCTGCATGGTGGCGCAGTTGGTTAGCGCTGTTGCCTCGCAGCAAGGAGGTCGTGGGTTCGCGTCCCGGCTCTGCGGCCTCTCTGCGTGGAGTTTGCATGTTCTCCCCGTGCATGCGTGGGTTTCCTCCGGGTACTCCGGTTTCCTCCCACAGTCCAAAGACATGACTGTCAGGCTAATTGGGCTGGTAAATTGTCCTTAGGTGTGAGTGGGTGCGTGGTTGTTTGTCTCGTTCGTCTCTGTGTGGCCCTGCGATGGACTGGCGACCCGTCCAGGGTGTCCCCCGCCTCTCGCCCCTTGACCGCTGGAGATAGGCACCAGCTGCCCCGCGACCCTCTGTGGAGGAATAAGCGGCTACAGAAAATGGATGGATGGATGGATGTATAAGGTACATTTAGCCTTATTTTTACTTTTTGATTGAAATTTTCTAGTTTTAAAACAACTCTTTCTCAAAAAAAGTCATTCTGATGCACAGAACACTATATTGTCTGTTAGTAAACCATTACAATTTTGCATGAGACATTTTGTTAAGTTTATGGTGTTTTATACTGCAGCAGCACATACAGTAAAATAGTAATTTAGATGGTGTTCAGTTGGAACAAACAACATAAACAGTCTCATGCTAAATTGTAGAGGTTTCTAAACGGGTAATATAGTGTTCTAATGCATCAGGATGACTCTTTTGAGCAAAAGTTGTCTTAAATAACTGAAAATTAGCTGCTAATTTGTCGCCGATCTGCAGCAGTGTCTCTCCTGATCTGAGTATTGCTCCAGTCAGAGGACTATTTCCTGTTTCTAGATCCAGGGTCATTAAGGTCTTCAAGTTATATGAAGAAAATGTCCAGTTGCCTTTAAAAAAATATTTTAGGATTGTCCTGTCCTTGATGAATGAGACGCGATTGAGGTTTACCTTCATTAACCAGAGTTAAAGTGTTTCAGTTCCATCATGTCAACAAGTCGTGTGAATCTGGTCTACATGAAAATTTGTGAATGAGTGGGAACTGCTCTGAACTGTAACCCACAGGAAACAAGCCTGGTCATCTTAGCCTGACTGAGGCTCTGATGTCATTGTGAGTACAGAACAGATAGTCCTGGAAAAGAGAGCCCCCAAAAAAGAGACTCAGTCCAGCAGAATAATTATATGAGAGGGAGGGAATCAGGAAATAGTTTTGGTTTGGGAAACTGGAGAGTTTGATGGAGCAATGCCATGTGCTAAATGAAAACAGAATTTGGAGGGAAAAAACAACAGTGGTGTGGGGTGGGGGAAGTTAAGTGCAGAAGTGTGCAAAAGATGCCAAAATGTAGGGGTAGGAAGGTTAGCCAGTGGTCAACAGATAGAAAAAAAAACCTCCTGTTTATTTACCCAGCCACCTACTCATCCACCTCTCTTCATACGTTTAATTGGTGTCATCTCAATTAAATTTTATTGCAGGAAATGTCAGCCACACCACATTGCGTGAGCTGAAAGAGTATTTTTCTTTTGTAGCACCACTGAGTAACTTGGTCTGAACAGAGGTGGCGTCTGATGCCAACATCACCAGTCTCCATGGCCACACATTTTTCTTTTGGTGACAAAGAAAGTTTTAGAGGAGGAGGCAGTGGAAGCCATAACACAAAGATCCTCTACAAACCCCAATCATAGCTCCAGCTCATTGAGGCATCGCTTCACAGGAAGCCTGCTACCCCAACCCTCCACCAACGCACAACATTTAGACTTCATTACAGCTTCAACTTTCTTTCTCACCTGATTTCTTTTTGGATGAAAGGTTGTAGTTTTAGTCCTGTGGTTTAATTTAAATACTTTTTAGTCCACTCTGCTCCCCTGGCTGTATTCTCCCCCAACAGCGGGCATTATTTTTAGCCTCTGTGTGGAGTTTGGTCATTTCCTGTTGCAGGGCTAGCCTTGCTTTTTGACCACAAGCAGACTCAAACACTGAGTGCCACTGCCTCACCCAGGCTGAGTGACCCTAGTTAGGGATTCTGTGTCTGCTCTAATTAAGAGACAATACAAGCAATGTGGTATGATGTGAAATTCTGTCACGTTTTCTCCAAATTTAACGAGACACATACCTTCCAGAAAGTTCAACTTTTGTCTCATCAGTCCACAGAGTATTTTCTCAAAATTATTTGGGATCAGGATGTTTTCTGGCTAAGCTGAGATGAGTCTTTCTGTTTCTTTAGCTCAGCAGTGGTTTTGGTCTTGGTCTGCAGGTCACTTCTGCCTAGTCTCTTTCTTGTGCTGGAGTCATGAACTCTGACCTTAACTAAGGCAAGTGAGGCCTTTGGATGGTGTTCGGGTTTTTTGTGACTTCTTGGATCATGTGTCAATCACTTTCTCACACAGGGTCACGTAGATTTAGATTTTTCCAAACCTTCTAAATGAACCCCTTTCAGTCAGAAGCTGCATTATGTGTTAACTAACTTTGTCATAGTTAAAACTGTTTGCTAAACTAAAACATTGACAGTAAATGTGACAAACAAACATATCAGGAAGGGGCCAACTCTTTTTCACAACACTGTAGTTAAAGTATTCTGTTGAGACAAAAATATATTTTGGTAGGACTTTTTTTTTTTTCAGGAGATCATAGATGTGTAGCTGAAAAATCTGCAACTGTGTGATGCTACAGTATATCATGTCATTTTTGAGTGATGTTTTCTTTTTGGTCTGAATCCAGTGCTGCCTGGAGGATTTTTGCTGTAACTTCTCAACTTTTTGGCCACTTGTTAGAATGCATAACTATAGCAACAAGAGACATGTTTACAAGAGGAAGCAGCTAACTGACATCTCACAAGCTCAAATAATATCCACGCTGTGACCCAGAATCCCAGAGTTAAAGAGGAGGTCCAGGTTGCAGGAAGACAGTCCTCTCTCCACCCACGTCCACCAGCTCCTCCAGTGGGACCCAGATGCGTTCCCAGACCATTTGAGAGCTATAGACCCTCCAGTATGTCCTGAGTCAGCTCTGGGTCTCCTCCTACAAAGACATGCCTGGAAGACCTCCCTTGAGAGAAATCCAGAAGGCATCCTGACTCATGACTATTGGTGAGCTTCAGAACGTAGGCCAGTCAGTATATAAAAGGCTTCTATTTATGACACATAAAAACAGACTTTAAAAAAAATGAAGAAAGAAATAAACTACAGAAAAAAAATGTCGTAACTCAACCAAAGTGCATCTTTTGAGTCATTTTTGCTAGTTCAAATCCAGATAAAAGAAGAAAGTTGGAAATTTAAAAAAGAGTGTTTACTTTTTTGTTTCTCCTGTGATTTTATTTTTCTCTCCTGCAGGGTTTTTCTCATTATAGTCACGTACACATGACTTATTGTGCAAGTTAGGTGATGACTTCATTTAGTGACTTCTAGTGACTTTTACAACAGCCAATAGCTTCTTTCCTTACTGAGAACTTTGCAACACGGCTGACTAGACCTTCATCATTTGCTCTTTCATCTTCCCGTCATCAGTGACCTACATCCAGCTTTGCATTCCAGAACTTACTGCTGGAGAGCTATTGCTTGGTTTCTATTTTGGACGTTCCACTGAGCTGAACCAGGGGCTTCAGAGGAAGTGTGGAGAACAGACATGTTGTGTATCAGAAGGTTTCTTATGTCCTTTCTTTAACTCTTTATATGGCAAGTGATCATATTTGATCACTTGTGTATTGTGAGGATATCATATTTTGTACTGGAATTTAAGGATAACATTGTTTCAGCAAATGAGGATAACATTAAAATATTTTGGCCAAGAACAGAACTGTTAGGATGATCCAATGCATTAACATGTTGTAGAAGGACAAAATATATGAAGGGAGCTATCCATGGTAACCATGGCAACTGGACCTATAATGCAGGAGGTCCAGAGCCAACAAGAGGATGGACTAAACTCTCAGTTGGAGCTATTTCAGACTGTTGGTTCTCAATAGCTACTGGTTCTGACTCTTTTTATGTGCTGTTTCACAATGATTGAAATGAAGCACTGCCAGGGGCGTTTCTGTTTATCTTAAAGAAACTCCTGAAAACCCAGCTCTTCAGACAGCATCTTCTAGACTTCCTTCAGGATTCTGCGCCTGCCAAATACGTCAACATAAATAATATACCTTGCTAGAATCCCGTGCCACCTTTTGAAAAATCGTCTAGATCCGCCCCTGCTTCAGGGGCCCAAACCTCGTCCAGGCCGGAAATGACGTCAGCCTGTCGCCGCTCCACGTTTCCAAGCAGCAGCCAGCGGGCAGCCGAACCCTCCCTCCCCAGTCATTGGTGGCACGAAACGCCTATCAGGAGCAGTCGGCTCCGGGGTATTCCCTATCCGCGTGCTCCGTCGGAAGTGGTACTCGCTTCGCCGTGCTCTATTGGACCTACCCGCTGTCGTTCGGGTTCCTTCTCGCTGAGAACCGCATCGCCTCTCCGGCTCTTGTCTGCTGAGAGCCGCCGTCATATTGGCTGCTAGGTGCAGCGGCGACCCACGGCAGGACGGGGGTGATCCCACCATGACGAAAGCTGGATTACAACGGCATTTAAAGGACAATTTAGCTTTTAAATTACTTTGACCAGTGTTTTAGTCATTTATTGTAAAGTTTCCGGGATGGTACTCTTCAGTATTCGTTTAAAGCTTTCATCCGACGCCGAGGTCCTCCAGGGGGAGATATGCCTGACTTTTCCTAACAGCCATTTTTTGCAGACAAAGAGAGCTGTTGAGTAGGCTTTCAGGAGGTAAGATATGAACTCAAAAGCAACCATTTACTTCACTGTTAAGTAATATTGTCATACTATGAACCCTAGAGCTATATGACACCGTTTTACTTTTGATTTCTCCATTTTTGTGGCGATTTGTGTTACAAGCTAACGCGCTAATCGCTACCTGGTTGGTTAGGCAAAGCTAACAAAAATGTAAGAAAATCCCTTTGCGTGGATGCTAAACGTTAGCATTTTGGACAGCTATGGAGCCTGGGCTATCAAATAGTTGTTTAATAGTATTTTTAGGTGTAATGATATAAAAGCGAATGAAGTAACGGGGCTACTTTAGGCAAAATGTGAGCGTCTGTCGCTGCATTTAGTGCTGCATTGGGACCGACTGTGGATCGTTAACGGGTTAGCAAGTCCGCTAACTTGGCAGGGATGAGGGAAAAATGGGGCCTCCACAAACCAGAAGGCCTTCCAACCATTTCTATAGACCCGCTCCCGGTCATAAATGAGTCTTCTTTTCAGATTAGTGTTTCAGTTACCTTATATCGCACTAGGAGATAATGGTATAACTAAGACAATTCAATGGTTTTAGCTATATAGGTTTTAATTTAGATTACAACGTATTTGATCCCAATCTGGGTGATTTTTGTCATGAGAAGTTTATGGTTAACGATGTAACACCAAGGTAGGGTCATTTAAAGAGCATTGATTTGTTCAGATAAAATACATTTTGCCTCAATTTAAAAGACTGACTGTTCACTATACCTAATTTTACTAAAATAGCTCGTATGTTTAACCCATTAGGACAAGTGATCATATTTAATCACTTGTGCATTGTGGGGTTTTAAAATCACTTATGAAAAGTTTATAAACATTATAAAAACAAGACTATGAATATTATGCTTTTCAAACACTGTTAACAAATACGGATACAATTAAAGTATGTGGGTCAGGACCAGAACTGTTAGGATGATCAAATGCAATGAAAATAGATGAGGGAAGCATTCCTTGGTAACCATGGCAACCAGGCTAGTGTATTAGATGAATATATTGACCATCAGTGATTGGCCGAGCTCATTGTCTGTCATTTTTTCATAAGAAAGTTAAACAGTAACTCAAATAAAAATTAAAAATGCCTCCTTCGGTGAACATGTGCACTTCCATAAAGTCTTTTCTGAAGTCTTTGTGAGGGATTTGGTGATGGAGCAGCTGCAGCTGATAGCACTGTGTTAGCTTAGCATACTCGACCGAATGGTGAACACATCGATGTTTGAGTCCTTTGCTGCCACCTATATATCTGCACAAGCGGCCAATTGAAAGCCAGAGTAATCCCAAATAGGCGACTTTGTGTTTTTTGGCTATTTCCTCCTATTTTGGACTTTTGAGTTCTAATTTTGCAAATCAGTCTGTGCATGTTTACATTACTCCACCTGCAAAAAGATCAAAATGTCACCTGCGCAAATATATCACCCATCATTGATTTTTGAACTGACGATGGGCGACTGGAAAGAAGTTGCATATCGCCCAACCCTAAACCAGACCTGTGGTTATGCAGGACAAATAGAGCTGACAGTGGATGAGGGGGGAGGGGCCACACCCAGGATGAAGCAACCCAAATCAGATTTTTTTTTTTTTTGGCAGGCTAAATGACATAAACTAGTTTTACTCTTTTAAATTTGACACAGGTCATTTTCATATGTGTTCCTAAATTTAATACAATATTTTTTTAAAGCAATCTTAGTCTGAACGGCAGGGCTGTACGTTAACTTTTTTAGCTCATAGCACTGGTGCTACAAAGGTTGCAGGTTTTGTAGCACAGAACAAAAAGTTGTAGCACCAGCATAAAAATTCAGCTACAATCTCTAAAGCCAAAATTAGTACCCATCGTTTTAACACACTGAGAAAGTGCTAATTGTGAAAACACAATAACAAGAAATATCTTTAAACATGTTTATATGTCAATGTAATTTCAAGAAGAACATTTATTCATTCAAATTAGTGTAGATTTTTTTCAAAGTGCGAGTGTGAGCTGAGAAATGTGTGCACAAAACCACAAAAACAGATGTTTTCAGCTGCTATAATCTTTGATTTATTAATAAAATGCAGAAACTGTTATAATTCTACTTTATATTACTTATTTTATGAACTTTGACTCATCTATTTTAAGATTCTGCTCTGTAACACTTTGAGATTGTGAAACATAAAGTGCTATATAAGTTAAATTTATTATCATTATTATCATTATTAATTTCGATGTTGAAAGCAAATTCACAGGCAGACAGTTTTTATGGTGTACAGTGAGACTGTGATGTTTTAAAATGTTCACTTGTCTCCTGATTTTGAATCTGCTGCATAGTTCTTGCTAAACAGATTTTACTTCAGTAAATAAATGTTATTAAAACTTTGGTCTGCTGTCCATTGCAGTCCAAGACTGCAGAGCATTTAAATATAATTTAAATATAATGACCTTTTACTGTGCCACCCTTCTTTGCCCCTGCCTGGACCCCCCAAGAAAAAAGTTCTAGATACGCCCCTGGGGCTGAGCTGCGTTCAGCGGGGTCAGACTCCGGTGTGAAGCCTCGTCTCCCCCTGACTCGGACCGTGGACTCGTTAACAGACATCAGTGTGACCCGTTCAGATTTATCAGTTCCTCTGGTTTAATGTGTGTCTGAAGCACAGGGAGACTTTCAGAGTCACAAAGAGTTTTTTTCCGAACAGCCAGAATTGATGGAACTCCGTCGCTAGACTCGCCAGTCGACTCGACGCAGAACTTTAATCCATACAAGTGCGCAAATATAGGCTAGATATATTTAATATGCTTTACATTGTTTCAAAGTCATCATCATCACGGCTGCTGCGAAGGGTCGGATGTCGTCCCGCACCAGTGCGTTGAGCCTGGGTGTTTCCACTACTGGCGATCTTGTGCCAGCTGCGCCACGGCATGACGGCAACTCCGGATTGTTGGGAGGTTGCCCGCAGCGACATGGAACCATCGGGTGCAGCCGGGGTTTACGTCGTGGTCGTCTCCAGGCTGCGGCCCTCGGGTCAAAATGCAGAATGGCTCTGATCGGATGATCAAAACGGAAACGAAGGACGTGCCCGAGCCAGCGGATGCAGCGCGTTGCGCTGCCAGGCAAGATGCTCTGAACTGGCGCCGCGCCTGAGTTCTAGCGCTAGGTTGGAGACCCGCTGAGGCCACCTGACATTGTTTTTAAAATATATATATATATATTAAGTTAATTCTGACGGTGTGGCGGTGCGCCACGATCAATTACATGTAGAGGAAACCCTGATCGCACAAGTGCTACGTCTAAAAATAGTTTGTAGCACAGACTGTTTTTTTAATCGCACGTTTTTTACAGCCCTGAACGGTCTTGTCACGTTTCACCTGACTTTTTTGTCTGTAACACATGATGGGCTGGACAAATCTGCGCCCAGAGGAGGCAGGAGTGAGCAAGATCACATGTACAAAATAGATGGAAGAAGCTTCTTCACTTGGTCACTATTTAGTCAGTTCTGACTGAACAACTTGAGAATTGATGCACACATGCTAACAAGTAAGTAAGTAAAGTTTATTTATATAGCACCTTTCACATAAAAAAATCACAAAGTGCTTCACAAAAAACAGAATTAAACATGATTAAAACAAATAAAATCAATAATACAAACAAAATATCATTACAAATCAAAATCGTTAATCAACAACAAGGGAACATAAGAGTTATTTAAAAGCAGTTTTAAATAATTGGGTCTTCAGCTGCTTTTTAAAGGAGTCCAGACTGTCTATACAGCGTAAAACTAAAGGAAGTTCATTTCAAAGTCGAGGTGCAACAGACTGGAAGGAGCGATCACCTCGACTTTTAAATCTGGTCCTTGGAACTGTTAGGAGATTCTGGTCTGTGGACCTGAGAGCTCGGGTTGGAGCGTACGGCTTTATCAGTTCAGTAACATAAAGAGGAGCTTGACCATGTAGGGCCCTGAAAGTTAGAGTCAGGATTTTAAAATGAACTCTACATTTAACAGGTAACCAGTGCAGAGACCTCAAAATAGGAGCGATGTGATCTTTTCTGTTTGCTCCAGTGAGGAGCCTCGCTGCAGAGTTCTGGACCAGCTGAAGGCGGTCAAGACATCCTTAATAACTTGTGTAAATACAACATGCAATGTGTGATGTCATGCCTTCTGTGTATGTGGGTTGCTACCTGAAACGTTTACAAAAAGTGATTTAAAAAGGTATTTTTTGTAACATGGTTTTCAAAAAGTTAAAATAAAAAATTACATTTGAAAAACAATCATATAGAGATTTTAGTAGATAGTTGTATTTTCTTTTGTTTAAAGCTTGTTTTATCAGTTGGTTGCACACCCTGCATGGCTTTTTGCCACATAGCTTTAAGAATGTGAGGCACTGCAAATCTCTCATTAACTTATGTCTGGTCTGTGCTGAGAAGGCATCCTCCCTGAATCTTGTCTTTGCTCCAACCCTTTCTTAGATCAGTGTGATCCCAGGAGAATGGGTGTGTTGGACTGCCAGAGAAGAGAAGTAAACTAGTTCAGTTTCAGGATTGCTCAAAATGGATGTGGACTGGATCGCATAATTGGTGTGATGGTTGTTGTCACTGGGTACAGGCAGAGTTGTGTAGAACTTCTATTGCACGCTGAAATTTGGTGAGCATAGAAATAGTTGTGATTTATTATTTTGTGTGATTTCTACAATCATTTGGACTGTAGAAATCATAATCCAAGTCAAGTGATGTCCAGATTTAACAAGAGTTTGGTCATTTGGTTGAAACAATCTTAACCAACTGTCTCACATGTTAAATTTAGAGGTTTATAAACAAGTTCTAATTCATCAGTTGGATTTTTTCTGATTAAGAGTTGGTTTAAAAATCCCAAATTAGTTGCAAGTTTTCAACTGATCTTCAGCAGCGTCTCTCTTGATCCAACTAGCCATGAGTATTACTTCTGTCAGAGCACTACTTCCTATTTCTAGGGACTTGTCTGCTTTGAGTGATGTCACCGGAGGGTGTGGTTTCTAGATAAATAACTGAATGAACGCCAGAACCAGTGCCAGTAGAAAAATCAGAAACTTGCCTTCTGAGCATATTTAAAACAAATTTACCTCTAGTTTGTGGTAAAACTGTAAATATTATAACTGTTATTTAAGACATGGTTACAGCTAAAGTGGTCATCACAATCGAAAATCTCAAATCTCTCCCTTTAAAAAAATGTTTTGTCCTACGAATTAGTTTCTTTATAACAATGCTCGGTTGAAGCCAAAAGATGCAGCCCATGTAAAAAATAATAAATAATGCTGCTTTTAAATGTTAAACACAAACTCCTTCATGCTGCAAACAATGCTTTTTTTCAGCAGCCTTTAAATGAAGCAGAGATTTATTTATTCAAACTTATAACAAAAAGAAAGAATGACGTCTTTAGAAAATTAATTAAAAAAAAAAATAACCACAATAGTGGGGTGGGAAATGGAGACTGGTTTTTTTTCTTTCAGTTTAATGCAGCTGGCAACTAGTTTCTCCATTTTTGGACTTTTGAGTTTTTCATCGGCAAATCAGTCCATACATGTTTACACTGCTCTGCCTGCAAAAATGTCACCTGTGTGTGATTATAGTCATTTGTTGGACTTACAAATAATATCGGCTGGAAAAATGTTGCATATCGCCCAACCTTGAAATGAGCATTTCTTTGTTTATTTAGTTTTATAGCCAAACATCTCATTCTGCTCATCCAGCTTCATCTTTAATAAACTCACATCTCTTCTTATGCTGATGTGTTTTCATGAGGAAGTTAGTTGAAAATTAGGCTAATACTAGCTTATTTCTTCTCTAATGGGATTTCTTGATTATTTGGGTCAATGGATATTTTTTAGTTTCAGCCAATCATGCACCAATAAAATTTGTGGAAATATTCGTCTCCCTAATTATACACAATGAATGTTTACATATTCCTCTGTTATAGTATAGTCCTCTGTGTTTAGTGTTGGATGTGTAATTTGCTTGCAGCAGACCTCTTCGCCTCAAATCACAGACCCCCAACCCCCTGCATGAATGTTGATTAAGACTTTTTTCCTTCCTTTAGATGATACATCCCTGTGTTCGTGAAATTTCAAACTTAATGCATTTTTTATGTCTAATTTCACGATCCCCTCCACATTTTCAGAGTCTGGTTTATTGTCAAGTCAATTGTTACACTGACGAGGAATACGTTATATAATAAGAGTGGTAAATTTCTTCACAATAACCATGATACACCATTTACATACAGTTTAATTCCTTTAAAGCCATACTCAGTAGCCAGGTAAACAAACAAGGTCTCGCTAGCTAGTTTACAGAAACACGTCTCGGTGAACTCACTCCTCCCATCGGGTAAAATCCATATGCCAGCCTCCCGCTGACATGGGACCACGGTTTGCAAAGGTGACAAAGCAAAGTCTAACTCCAGCCGCTGAAATGTTCCCCCAGCTTTTCCTCTTTTCACCTCCAAACGTTTTTAGTTTTCTGCTAGCTGAAAAGGTGTTTTTTGGGGGGACTCTGGTATTTTTATCTTAAAATGGAAGCGCTAACAGCCCGGCTTCTACTTTCACTTTCATTTCCGGGATGTTCTGCCCCAAAATGTGTCCGGGCGGATTAATGCCAATCCAAGCAGTGAGGAAATGTGGCAGACAGACAGCTGGGTTGTCCAATCCTATCGTTCGGTCCGAACGATAGGATTGGCTGAAGTTTTTCGAGAACTGCGGGACAACTACTTTATTGATTTCTTTCGGGTTTTTTTTTAATCTCCACAATATATTTATGTCTATACTATATTAGAACGTTGTTAAGAGGCTTAAAAAAAAAACGTTAAAAGCTACATTGTTTACCTGGCTACGGAGTATGCCTTTAATATAATAATAGGTCTAAATGGGCAAATAATCCATTTTAAAATGACAAAGAAAAAACTTTTAAGAGATACATGTTGTCTCAGTTTCCTAAAAAAAAGAATAATTTTTTCTTATTAGTATTAAAATTAAAATTTCTTGACATAATCCACTAGAGTGTTAAATCAGCACTGTGTGCGTATGCATGCATGCGTGTGTGTGTGTGTGTGTGTGTGCGTGCGTGCGTTGGAGCGTGTACCCACGCCTGGTCTGCTGCTGCTCCAGGGGAGGTTTGTGGTCAGGTCTAGACTGGCTCAGTAATACAGTACATATCAGCAGATCAGCTGTGAGCAGACCCTCAGATTCATTTTTAGCCGCAGCCTTGTGTCTCTCCACGTCTGCCTGGCAACACCTAAATCTGCTGTTCCAACTACTCGAGCTCACCCACCTTTCTGAAGCTTTGGTCCGGTTATGCTTTCACCATGTCTAATTACTGGAGAGACTGTAGTCTGGGGAGTTCAGATGCAGGACATTCTTTGTGTGGCTCGTGTCTGAGTGTAAGGGTTGAGTGTCATTGCTTTGGTGATGTTCCACCACCTGAAAGTTAATCTAGATTTTCTCCTGTTTTTGTCAGGTCCAACGGGCTTCATTTAGAGAAGAAACTGGGCAACATGTGGAGCAGCCTGAAAAGCAGATGCCAGACGCTCTTCCACAGCACGGGAAACAATGAAAACCGAGTCGAGGCAGATGCGGTCCACTGTGTGGTGGATCTCTGTGAAGGAAGCAGTTCGAGTGAAGGTCAAGGGTCAAGAGCTTCCAGCCCATCGTGGAGCCTCTTACCGGGGCCAGTGGTAACCACAGGACGAAGCCATCACAACTGTGTAACAGATCTCCCACAGATTGTGGAAATCTCCATTGACAAAGACTCCGAGGATGTCCGAGGGGGTTCAGGGGGAGTTCCCCTGGCACGTAGAGACTCCTATTCCCGTCATGCTCCATGGGGGGGCAAGAAAAAGCACTCGTGTTCCACCAAAACCCAGAGCTCTTTGGAAACAGAAAGGCGTTCTGGGCGCTTAAGGGGGTGTGGGAACCGTAGAGACCGGCGCTACGGAATCAGCTCCGTCCAGGAGATCAATGACTCCATACCTGGAGGGCGGAGTCTAAATGGTCGTTCTTTTCGCCAGCGGCTAAGCGATACGGTTGGGTTATGCCTACCACTGTCTGTCCGGAGACGCTCTCACTCGTCTAAGAATCCAGTTAACTCCAAACGGAAGATTCATCTGACGGAGCTCATGTTGGAGACATGCCCCTTCCCACCGGGCTCTGACCTGGCCCATAAGTGGTACCTGATCAAACAGCACACAGCACCAGTCAGCCCGCATTCCTCCACTGCCCTTCTGGATGCCTTTGACTCAGCCCAACCTTCGCCTGAGGATGAAGAGGAGCGTCTGCGTGAGCGCCGTAGACTCAGCATCGAGGAAGGGGTAGACCCACCACCCAATGCACAGATTCACACCCTGGAGGCCTCAGTGCCAGGCTCGTCTCTTTATAAACTGGGACCAAAAATGGCTCCTGGCATGGGTGAAGCTCCCGGGGAAGCTCGGGCTTCTGGGTCTGGCAGCTCCCTGGGAGCCGGATCATCAGGGGCCTGTGGGCAGGTGTTAGGATGTGGAGCATCGTCTCAAGACTGCGATTCTGAGGAGGATTCAACCACCCTATGTCTACAAGCCAGAAGGCCCAAGCAGAGGCACGCCTCAGGTGACGGTCACCTGAGCCGGCAGCAGCCTGGGCCCTGGAAGGTTCACACCCAGATAGACTACATCCACTGCCTTGTGCCAGACCTTTTACATATTACAGCACTGCCCTGTTACTGGGGTGTGATGGACCGCTATGAGGCAGAGGCCCTGCTGGATGGACGCCCCGAGGGAACCTTCCTGCTGCGTGACTCGGCCCAGGAGGACTATCTCTTCTCCGTTAGCTTCCGCCGCTACAACAGATCCCTGCACGCACGCATCGAGCAGTGGAACCACAATTTCAGCTTTGATGCTCATGACCCTTGTGTTTTCCATTCTTCCACTGTCACAGGTCTACTGGAGCATTACAAGGATCCGAGCGCTTGCATGTTTTTTGAGCCACTGCTTACGGTGCCGCTCCATCGGACCTTTCCCTTTGCCTTGCAGCACTTGGCTCGAGCTGCCATTTGTCGGTGGACCACTTATGATGGCATAGGCTCTCTGCCATTGCCCCCCGCCCTGCAGGACTTCCTCAAAGAATATCACTATAAACAAAAAGTACGAGTCCGCTGGCTGGAGAGGGAGCCTCCCCTCAAGGTTAAATAGGGCTGGCCTGAACACACTGCAGGAGAATTACAGAATTTTACAAATTCCTTGGTAGCCAGTTAAAGGCTATATATCTTTCTGGTGGGGGGTGAAATTAATTATAACAAGCTACTACAAAGTTTATTCTAATCTTTGTTTTTATTACTTACATCACAAAATACATACATATAATATTCAGTGTAAATCTGTTTTTAAATTGAACAGATGGTTTTGACAGGGAGAGAAGGCACAGAGTATCGGTGTCTTTTGTCCCGTTTTGTGCTAAATGTCTGGCTGATTCCTCAACACCCCCCGTTTATAGATCCGCCTGCATGTCAACCTGTTTTTACCAAATAATCATTTCAGCCAACATGACTATGTTGTACAGTTGACTTTGTGCTTTTGTTTTCCTCTCCCCTCTCAGCTCGGCTCAGTTAAACGCCTCACCCAGGATTGGGGCGTATACAAGTTCATAGGGCGTCTTTAGAGCTGCACTAGATGAATTCTTTGCTTTCTGGTTGCATGCATGAGCATCAGCTAATTCAGAGAGGAGGACAGATCAGGTCTATATAGGCTGAAGGAGGCCCTTTCTAGTGATCCAGCTAAACTTGTGAAATCTATCTCGCTGTGTGGCAGAGCTTTTAGAACATAAGGGACAACCTGCAAGGGAATTATCACATTTCTGTTTGTTCCATTTGTCAAGTTTTCCACACACACCTGATGCTTTTGTGCAGAACTAGATTCATTTGAGTTAAATGAGAATGAAGCTAACGTGTCTGCTGTTTTAGCAGTATTAATTTAGTTTTTCTACCTTAAGTTGGAGCGGTTACAGAAACAGAAAACTTTATTCAAGGACATGAATAAAGTTTATTTCAGCCAGGACACTTAATGAGAAACTCAAGAAATCCTTATTGGTCCCGCCTCCTGCAGCAGTCTGATTTTTTTATATATATTTTTTTTGCTCGAGGCTTAAATTAAATATCTGACAAATCACACAATTGGACGCTGCATGAGAAAAATAAAAAGTTCTGCCCTGGCGATGTATTGAGAACTATCTTTAAGTCTGCCTGTGTCTGTAGCAGCTTTAAATCAGATGAGTTCACACACTGATGTCAGTCAGCCAGAACAATAAAAGGATGTTTGGGTCATTCTGAAGAGGTATTCAATCAGTGATTGATCTACAGTGAGGACCGCACCAGCTAGTGACAACACTCAAAATAGGTGGAGTATTTAGAAACGGGAAGTAGTCCTCTGACTCTCATGGATAGGAGAGATACTGCTGACGTACAGTCAGAAACTAGTGGCTAATTTTCAGTATTTAAAACAAATCTAGCTCAAGTAATGTTGATGTGTTAGAACTCTATATTACATGTTGGTAAACGTCTACAATTTATCATGAGACCGTGTTGTTTGAATGATGGTGTTTTTGGTGAATTTGGTCATTGTTTAAACAAACTGTCTCATTAGAATTTTTAGAGGTTTACAAACAGGTTCTGATGCATTGGTATGATTTTTTTTTTAACAAGATTTATTTCAAATGCCCAACAATTACTTGCTAGTTTTTCACTGATCTCCAGTAGTGCCCTTCCTGATCAGTTAAGTATTGCTCTGGTCAAAGGACTTCTTCCTGTTCTTAGAGAGACTGCCCACTTTGACTGATGTCACTGGTGGGTGTTGTCCTTACTGTTGAGCTGCATGGTACAGTTGTTAGCACTGTTGCCTCACAGCAAGACGGTTGTGCAGCCTTTCTGCGTGGAGTCGGCATGTTCTTCCCATGCATGTGTGGGTTTCCTCTGGGCTCCCCCACAGAACATGCTAGATAAGTTGTTAACATTGTAAGTTGCTTTGGACAAAGAAAACATAAATAATGTCACCTGAGAATGACCCGAACATCCCTTTAAATAGGTTCCCCCAATTATGTCACAACTCTTTGTAACCTTTGACCCTGACCAGAACCCTTTTGAGGTCGACCTGTAATGGAAGGAACTGGGGTGTTGTTCCTTTAGGATGCAGAATGAGGCGTTCATCCAACACGTTATCGATTCCTCCTGCTGGTGGTTTCAACATTTTGGCTAACCGGTTTTATGGTTACTATAAATGAAAGGATGGTTCACGCCTCAAGCTTAAAAGCTTCAGGTGTGAACGATTTAAGTTGCTCGGGACAAAATCTGCTGGCTTCTCGGTCGTTTCTGTTAATAAGCGTAACCTCCGTGCCTTTTTCAGAACCCTCGGCCCAGTTCTGTAATAAGTTTCAGTCCAAACCAGAAGCAGGAGGCGCTTCAACACAGTCTGTTCTGGTGGGACAGGAAACCATAAGAATACAAGCTGGTGAAGGGTCTTGTCATCTAGGCCATGGTAATCTTTAGTTTTTATTTATGTTTGAAGAACTTCTCTCCGTGAGGAGTTTCCTCGATTTAAACAGAAAAGTGCTAAGTACCAAGCTTTTAAAATAAAGAGGTGCATGAGCTCTGAGCTCACCAACCTATGGTGCACATTAGAGTTTAGTGGTGCTATATTGAATTAAGAGCTGAATATTAAAAATATGCTTTAGTTGTCTCACACTAATGCATGCATTAGTCTGCATCCCATAATATTAGGTTGTTAGGGAGTCACTCTGCTCCAGTCGGCTTTAACATCGGTCCTACGTGTTTGACACTAAGAGAAAGATCTACAGGTGAAATGGAAACATGCGCGAGATCAGCATCGCTGTCGGGTTCTCAGAGTTTTACATCTGTTTTTTAACTCATCAGCCTTAGTTTCTTTGTCCATGAATATTTTATTTTGTGGCCAAACGTTTGTGCATAGAAAGCTTGTTTTTTGGTGTATTAGATTATTTCAGTTTTGCAGCTGAAGGCGGCGTCTGTATGACGGAATCATGAGGTGCTTTTTATTCAACATGGGAGAGCCTGCTTGTGTTAAACTATGACTTTGAAAGGGATGTTCAAACAGTTATCTACAGTAAAGGTCACACCCACTGGTGAAATCATTCAAAGTGGGCAGAGTATCTAGACACAGGAAGTAGTCCTCTGACTGGAGCAATAATTTTTTAAACGAGTTCATTCAAATACCCCCAAATGAGCTGCTAAGTTGTCACTGATCTACAGCAGTGTCTCTCCTGATCTGACTATCCATGAGTATTTCACTGGTCAGAGAACTACTTCCTGTTTCTAAAGACTCCACCAACTTTGAGTGATGTCACCAGTGGGTGTGGTTCTTATTGTAGATGAATTACAGAACAACCCACGTATCCCTTTAACCAACACACAGAACACCTGGAGAAAAATAAAAAAAACCTGATGGCATCTACAACAGCTCAAATCTCGTAAAATTTATAAACATTCAGCCCAAATGCAGGCACCTGGTATCGCTTTAGCATGTTTTGTGGTTCTAAACAACCTATACTACTTATATATATATATAAGTATTCTTTTTTAGTTTGTCCCGTTCTTATGGATCCGTAAGGCAAACATTTTAAGAAATTCATACAATTACTATATTTCATCTGTAAGTTTCATCACTTTTTTCAAAGGAATTACTAAATTGGTTAATATTCAGGAATTTCTCATACACTAATCCATACATTTTGAACAAAAAATTCATTTTTGTTTTGCAAATTGGCTATTTGCCTTCAAATATTAGAACCCCCCCCCCCACAGTATAAATTGAACTCTCACATAAACCAGTATTTACCAGTTCCAGTTTAGTTCAAGGAAGCTGCATTTATCAATTTACGTCAGCAGGGGGCAGAGTTGTGCTGTTTAGTAATGATTGAAATTTAATGGGACCAAAATTACTTTATAATACTAGAATCAATACGGGCTACTGTAAAAATAAACGGCTCAAATTACAGTAGTATAAGAAATATATCAAAGGTTTGTGTAACATTTAGACAGTTTAAAACACAAGTAGACCCCCAACTAATTAAAATTAAATATATGCGATTGATCAAACATATTAAAAGGATTTATTCACAAAAACTCAAAGTGGGGAGATCGAAGACCTGCTTCAGATTATGGCGTCATACAGAAAGCTTTAGAAATGAAAGAAGTTGGGGGGTTTTAGTGGCTAATGGATCTTTGGGTTGTTCTGTTGGTTATCTACAGTAAGGACCACACCCACCACTGACATCACTGTGGGTGGAGTCTACTCATGGCTGGAGAAACACTGCTGCAGGTCAGTGACAAATTAGCAGTTCATTTTCAGGTATTTAAAACAACTCTTGGTCAAGAAAGCTGCTGATGCTTTAGAAAGCTATACTACCTGTTGGCTAACCTCTACAGTTTAGCATGAGACCATTTGTTTATGCAGCAGGACGTACAGTAGCGTAGTGACTCAGGTGTTTGGTTGAAACAAACTGCTCTGGTGGGTGTGGACCTTTCTGTAGATGTATAACTGATTATTGAGGATGACCCAAACATCCCTTTAAGCTCATATTTAACATCGTAAACAAGTCACAGACTTACCGTCTTCATCTAAATTATGAGGATATTTTTTTTTAATTGGAAGACTTCATTACACAAACTCATTGAACCTTAAAACATTTTTTACATTTCATAAGGTCATAGTTTAATTTGCTGCACAGATCTCTCCCAGTAAGCGTTCGGAAACTAGACCTTGGTCCTGAAATATTTCCGTTTTTGTAAACCGTGTGGATGGAGTAGTATTCCCGGTCGGCTCCATGCGTGAGCGTGACATGTGGGAGTGTGTTAGAGCCACTCAGGGGGGGTTCCTGTGGACGGGGTGCAGACCGGAGTGTGAGGGGTGGTGTTAGCTACTCCTATGAACGGTTCCTCTCTGCCGCCTCCTCTTCGTCCTCCTCAGGCTGGCCTATCGCTGAGAGTCCGTGGACCCTTTCGGATCAGTTTTCCTCGTGGGAAATACCAGACATGGACAGTAGCACGTTTGCCATATAACCTGTAGATTTAGGTGAAATTAAAATAAATATAAAACGTATGATTTATGAGCTGCCCTGATGAGAGTAGTGTATTACTCTGTGGTGACGAACACACACATTTTGCACACAGTTACTGTCTGCGCTGCTTCTGAGTTCACACACACACACACACACCCATCCTAAACCAGGCTGCTGAAACGCCGTATTTAGCCAGCACCATGTTTTCATTCAACTCCCTGAAAAATAAAAAACAACAGAAAAGATTGATGTTTATTTTAAGAGCTGGGGTTTATTTCCACCAGTCTGATGTTATTTAGCTGCTCTACCGGAGCCTGGCTGCAGCAGCACCCCTGGATGTAGCACTCCTGTATCCCCCCCCCCCTCCCACCACCACCACCAGCAGCCCAGTCCCAGTATGAATTATGGTTTCAGAATTTTTTATTGTTCCGGTAAAATAAGGTGCTGGGTTAGGTGCTATATGCAAACCGATGTATAAAAGAAAAGTCCCTGATATGCAATGGAGTGTAGTAAATGGTTGTAATCCTGTCACTTTAATGCTGTACGTGCACATTGGTTGCTGTGTAGGTGTGGGTGCCGAAGCAACAGGACTTGACAATGATGGGAACTAACGGTTGTGGCTCCACAGCGTTCCCAGACCGCCGTATTCGTTCTGACCAATCGCAGAAGCCCGTTAAATCCAGGGCTGCAGCCTCTGCCACCGAGCCGTCAGACGAATACCGCTGTTCTCTTTCCTTCTGCTCTCCTTCACAGTTTTCTTTTTCTTCTGCCGTTTGATGGGTTGGAAGCGTGTAAATGGCATCATCAGTTCCACATTTCAGTGTCTGTTCTGTGTTTCCACTTAGCCACTCAGAGAGAAATGAACCGTTGTTTTCCAGGTTAACCTCTTATTTTTAAGAACCGTGTTAATTCATCACATGTAGTTGTCACTCTTGGTGCTTGGCTTATGCTTCATTGTCTTAATATTCCAAATAAAACTATTAAGTGCAATCCACTCTGGCCCTAGTGAAGTACTGTTTTCTTTATCCTGCATGGTTCTAATTACAGAGTTTCGTCATCAGGATGGAATTCACTCAATATCTGTAATAAATATATCATCGCCATCGGGCCAAATCTCATTACCTTCATGTTTTTACTTGAATCTGCTCTATTGATCATCCTTCACATCTATAAGTTGTTTAATGGATGATTTAAAAATAATAAAGCTTTAGATTTGTGACAATTCAGGGTTTGTTGTTTTTAAACTACAGACTTCTTCACTAAAATGATATTTAAGCACTTTCATGGTGAGTTTTTACAATTTTCCTGTTCTTAAAGGGATATTCCACCCAAAAGTGATTTTTTTTTTTTTGTCTATTGCCATATTCCTCATAGTTAGATCAGTGGGCAAAAACAATTTGTAACCAGCCCAGCCGTTATCCTGATCTGGCACTACTGTACTCCTTTAGCTTAACAGAAAACACTAAGTGAATAGTAACAACTAGCACTGTGAGAGAAAAAAGTCCTTAAACTAAGCAGTGATACTAATTCTGCTAATAGTGACTTCAATAAACATATCGACTGCAAGTGAAAATTAAAAAGTAACACAAAGGAATTACAGGTACTGTTTTAGACTCGGGACTACTTTATGACAAAGAACAGCTGTAAGCCTCCGCTGAACGGTGCAACGACGACGCAGCGGCTCCAAAGCTTCAGCAGCCTGCTGGAGGACTAGATTCTATCATTAAAAATGTAACTGAGGGCTGCATGTGGCCCTGGAGCCACACTTTGGACATGCCTGCCTCACTGTATTGATGTACTTGTCATTTAACTGTGAGACCAAACATGTACAGATCAGATTAACTCTGATAAAATTAGATTTAAATGAAACAAAACACAAATTCTGCTTATAAATAAACAAAATTATGTTTTAACATCATCTTAAAGCAAAATGACATTTAAAGTATGTGAAAGTCGTTAAGACTAAAGTGCTGGAAACGTTGAAAGTGCTTGAATTTGATTGGTTGATGAAATTGGGATGATGTGGTGCTGAATGATCGCCATCTAGTGGCTGCTGGAAGGAAACAACAGTTCTAGTGAGATACACAAACCCCTAAGGCTGTTAGACAGTGTAAAACATGAATAATAAAAACATTTTTTATAAACCAGCTTTTGTTGTATTTACACATTGTGGGTAAGTGGATATGATAAATAAATGAATATATATAGATAGGTCTCATATTGATGAGCATGTGGTTTTCGTCCTGGCTGTGGGACAGTGGACCAGCTCTTTATTGCTGGGGGTTGGAGGGGGCATGGGAGTTTGATCAACCAGTCTTCAAGTTTTGTAGATTTGGAAAAGGCTTATGACTGTGTCCCCAGTGGCACCCTGTAGGGGGCGCTCCAGGAGTTTGGAGTGGATGGTATTTTGCTGGATTCATTCAGTCCCTGTACCAGAGGAGTGAGTCTGGAAACAGAAGATAGCTCAACAAATGCATCCTGCACTTTCACCAAATTCCACCCTCCAAGGCTCAGAAACACTTACTGAAACTACAGGGTTGACTTTCACAGAACCTCTGTGCTGCTCAAAGGACAGGATACAGTACAGAAGGGTCAGAGATAAAGCTTTAATTAATCAATCAAATGGACAGAAACAGTTGGCACCTTTGATTAACATCTTCAAAAGTTATAAACATTAAATAAAAGATGAAGTAAAAATAAAAGAAACTGACCATTTTTGATATTTGGTTTGCAGAAAAAGTTCAGTCAGCCTCCAGTTTAAACCTTTATGGGCTCAGATACAAGTTATAAGTTACTCTCTATAACTATATATATTAATATCGACCTGTTCTTTGTAGAGTGTAAATGCATTAAACAGATGGATTACCTTAGGTGTGTATTTAAATCATTGTTGCTCTCAGAATGCCTCCATGTTCACCTGCCGTTTTCACCACTACAGGCTTAAAACTAGTGACAGTTCCTCACAAAATATGGATTTGCTAGAAACATTGTGGTAAAATCTGAAGAATTTAGCACCAGGAACTGAGAAATGAAAGCAAAAAGTTACAAAGCTGGAAGGTTGTGTTTAAATGGCAGTTTGTGAATAAGCCCACTTTTTTCATTATTTTTTATCATTATTAGGATGTCAGACTGAAATTTCTTGGGAACATTGTTAATTTACAAATTATTCAGGAGTATTTTGATCAAACATAAGGTCAATTATGAATTTATGAGACACCATTAATGGATGTTTGTGTCAATTTAAAGTGGTTCTATCATTTTATGGCCACACCCACTGGTGGCATCATTCAAAGTAGGCTGAGTCTCTAGAAACATGAGTATGGCTCCAGTCAGGTGACTACTTCCTGTTTCTAGCAACTCCACCCACTTTGAGTGATGTAACTGGTGGGTGTGGTTCTTACTGTAGATAAATAACTGACAGAATGACACTGTACTTTCTAGTCATGAAAACGTCTCAGTTGTTTAAATGGAGGGGGCGTGGCTTTAAAGCTGTACTGGAACCAGCCACTAGGGGAAGGTTGGTTGTTTCAGCTAACAACTGCCAGCAGATGCAATCCTGATAGATGGATCTATTTAGATCAGCCACTGGAAGAACTAAAGGAGTTTTGAGAAGTGTTCATGCCGAGACGGTGTGCCGTGCCTGACCGAAGAGTGTGCCTGTTATGTGCATCCGTCAGCCACTTTGAAACAGTGTGAGGGTTTTTAAAGCGTGAGAACGTGCGCTGTTGTGCTGGAAAACCCGAGTGGTATGAACTGTGCTTCATGGTTGTGCAGTAATTATACAGCATCAGGTCGTCTCAGCCACCTGACTTCATCTAAACGGATTCTTTGGACATAAATCAGTGTTCCTCTCTAAAACCTTCTTTAACCTGATCAAAACATCCCGCTACAGGAAAACAAACCAAGAAAGTCATTTGTCAACGGACAAAATATCAAAGATCTGCATGTTTTAAAAATACAATCACATGAAGTCTGAAAAATGTATAAATAAAAAATGGATAATAAACGTTTTCAGCTTCAGGATATTTGATCTTCCCTCACTACAAAACGAAGGTGTTTTCAGAAAGCTAAAAAAGAAGTCTCAAACTTTGAAACGTTACAGCTCTAGGTCCAGTCATTTGATCAGCATTTTGCGGTAGTTTGGTTTTCTACACACAGCAAACTGGTGATCAGACACCAAAAGTAGGGAGGCAATAAACCTTTTATAACAAGTCTTAAATAAAAAAGCTCGAACATCCAAACCTGTAAATGACATTAATTCATGTACTCTCATTACGGATTGGCTCTCTTCTCTTAGTTTATATATATGTGATATAAATTTATGATATCAAAGTGGAACAAATCCTAAATCTTTTAAAAACTTTATGCAAAACTAAAATTATGATAAGAACATTTTAAAATGTAGCGTTTCTATTTAAACCTACATGTAAATGTCTGTTTTTTTTTTCTTCTATACGACAGCATTCAGCGGCAGAAACAAAAATAAAAGATTAAAAATGGTTATAAAAACAGGAACTTTAAGATTTGTAGAAGAAAAAACAACTGGGCTTTCAGCTCCTTTGGTAAAAAACAAAAAACAACTGTTGTCAACTCCAGTCTGGGACAGCAGGAGAGCTCTAAAGTGGTAAAATTAGCAAATTTTTAAGCCACATTTAGTCCATCTCAGCCCTCCTCTTTGTCTCAGCTGTGCATTTTTCTCTCGTCTGTCTTTGTTTAAAGTCGGCGCCTGGTTGGAAACTGAAGGAGCTCTGCTCGCTGCATCATGTGATCAGGCAGCAGTTGATGCAGCGAGGTCCCAGTCTTCTCTTCAGAGATCCTTTCTTTCTCTTCGGAGTCAGGATGGCGATGATAGCCTCGTCAAACACCGTCTTCAGGCCCTTTTGGGTCAGCGCTGAACATTCCACGTAGCAGCATGCACCAATCTGATGGAAAAAACAGGAAGTGTTTAAACACCAACTAAAGATTTCACCAGTTCATAATACAGTACAGTTGAAACCAGAAGTTTACACACAAATTATGTGTAATTTAATGACTCGAGGAAAAAGCACTGCACTCATGAAGAAAGGAAGGTGCAAAAAGACATTGAAAGTCATAACACCAGCTGGACTCTATTAGTAATCCTGCTAATTAGTGCAAATCAATATCAGCTGCTTTATGTCCCAAATGATGACCTAGAAAACGGGGTCCAAAAAAAAAAAAAGATTCTTATTTAACCCAAAAATACCAAACTTGGGTGAACTATAATAAATCAACAATGGGTCCATAAAAACAGATCAAAGTAACAAAACCTCTACTCAAAAAATGGCAACCAAAACAACACTAACTCCCACAAACTGATCTCCCTAAATGAGACAGAGGGGAACCTTAAAGGCACGCTATGCAGTATTGGCTTGTCTTTAGCCCCCTCTAGTGTCCGTTTTAAGTATTTCATTGCTTTCTTCAGATTTCAGCTGTGTTCAAGCAGGAAGAGATTTTAAAAAAAGCAGGAATCATGAGCTAAAAAAACTCCAGCGTTAGCATATCAGCTAGCCACATTGGGTTAGCCTAACTCTGGTGAGATACGTGACTTTGTGAGACTTCAGGGCACCGGACCGGAGACTCAGAAGTTGCAAACGTTGTATTCTGGCTCCAAGCAGCAGATGGGGCTGAGTGACTTTCAATAAACCTGTAAAGGGTCATATTAGCACATACTGGCTCAAGATTTATAAATTTTAAAAAGTTACACAGTGTGTCTATAAATAGTGACAGACCAAAAAGAGTAAAACACACAAAAGCCTTACTGAAACTAACATAAGCAAATTCCATTTCCCCTCCATAATTCTGAGATGTGCATTTGCAGATCCCCACATATAGGCTGGCTCCGCCCCTTTTCCACCTCTTATACACCAAGGGACTGGAGCAGCTGCCACTGAGGTACCTCAGAAACAAGACAGGAGCTTAAATCGAGTCATACACTCATAACAGTGTGAGCTAAACGTGTAGTTTTAAACTAGTTTTATGGTTATTTCAATTAACTAAATCAAAACCAATTTTTGAAGACAGTGTAAGACAATGTAGGAATGTCTAATCTACCAGTGTAATGTTTGTTAAATATGACCACATTTGTGTGGCTGTAACTGCAGCCATCACACAAAGTTAAAAGTAATCAATCAGGCAAAACAGGAAAACCCCTCCATTGATCAGGAAGTCAGCAGGAAAAAGGTCACTCTGTTCAGGAGGCAGGCTCACATTTCACCTCTGAACCAGGACCAACAAGGCAGTGTGGCCCCCCCCCCCCCCCCCCCCCCCCCCCCCCCCCCCCCCCCCCCC